>JAODUO010001195.1:35000-167500 GCA_025642075.2 Ridgeia piscesae | reverse complement strand
AACTCATGTACACTTTCCTTATAATCTGACAAAACGTTAACAGTCAGCCACCAGTGGGGAAGTCAATTGTGCTCTGTGCCCTTATGTAGGCTGTGCACGATGTCTGCCTTCTTCACTATTACAGCTGTACTAGCAGTCAATCTATACGGTTTGACACTCGTAACTAATTTCAAAGCAATGGTAACAAAACAGTTGATCGAAATATATATATATACTGGGGGGTAACTGAGAACAATGTATAAGCACAAACATCATGGTCTAGTTCTAGTGATTTCCAGCACTTGGCAGGGTTCTATTAACTGACTAGTCTGTATATATTGTGGTTGCAACGTTATGATCTTATGAGGTCTCATTGAACTAGGCAATTGTTTTCAGATCATTTACGCCAAGTCGACCTGTCCATGTTGACAGTGAGGGGCTCTGTGACTGTCCGATGCTTGTGTCCAGTGGTTATTTTACATCCCAAATTGAGATGGGACCTACATTAACGTGATTTTCTGATTCGTGAGGGATACACAGTCCACCAATGTTGAGAGCCAGATTTTAACACCAAATATGCCATGACTGCCGTGACCAGGTACTGAACCTGGGCTGACGGCATACCAGGCATGCTAACCACTACACTACCCCTGCCTGTCCATCAGACGCCATGTTTTGGCCACCTGAGAAATGGAGATGCATGCCGTCACAAGTTTGTTATCTTCTGGGGTAACTCAGCTAGTTTGTTATAAAGTTTCTTGTTTTCAGACCGTGAGAAGCCACGGACCATGTCCTGCCCGGTAAGTCGACTGTATATACAATACTTGGGCGCGGTCAACGTCCCATCTCCCACGGTGACAGACAACTCTGGGGCTGTTGCGAGCTTCAACGTCTCCTACAACTTGGACCATCCAGTGACAAAGGACATCAACATCACATGGACGGCCACGGACCACGCAGGGAATGAGGCAGTACCTTGCACTCTCAAAGTACTTGTCATAGGTATGTGATTAACCCAATGGATCTCATATCATTAATGTGATTAACGCTTTGAATCCCATGTCATTTATGAAAAGTGCCCCCTGAAGGGCATGCACAAAATCAGCAGGTGTTTTTTGCATTTATCTTTTTGTTCTTTGTTTCCTAACGTTGCAAGTTGTGTTCATCTTCAAGATGACAGAATTCTGCACAAGACAATGCTAAAAATACTAATTGTCTTGTCAATTAAATGTGCAGTAAAATAAACACGCAGAACATGGTGCTACGTAGGACCACATTATGAGTTATTATTATTATTTGGGCAACTGCTGGTGATATTCTACATACTTGTTAAGTCTCCCGGTTTTGCCGGGAGCCTCCCGGTGTTGTAGTACATCTCCCGGTCTCCCTTCGGGAGCAACAAATCTTCCGATTTTCAGTGAAACCCTATACAGACATATTCTACCTAACTTAGCCAACTGGGTGTGGATAATTGGTTTATTTCTGACAGGAGTATTGTCTCGTGTACTTTTCTGTGTCCCCTCACAGTAGCAATGTCAGTTTAATTGCGATTGAGTCTGAGACTGAGCTAATCGCTCAAAGGACAAAGGCGATTAAACACCAGCAGTGCAGACAACAAATTGAACAATCATGTATGAACTGGAGTTATTTAAATCATGTCTTTGATGACTGTATGTTGAAAACAGTCTAATAAATATTTAGGCTCAGTGCCTACCCCTTACCTGTCATCGACATTGTAAGCTTTATAGGAGCACCGCGAACAGCTCCGATACACTATTATCGCCCGTGGTATACGTTCCGGTCTTGTAGAGCAAAGTGCAATATGTTCACATCTACACAACTACATTACACTTGCATGTTTGAAAATGTATGTACTTTTGCAAAAAATTACAATTTGAGTACATTAGACATGTAAATGAAAAAATATTCTTCTTAACAGACGAAAGCATGCTTATTTAAATGTCTCCCGTCATGGCTCTATCACCACGGCTCAGTCTGGCTCACAAATAATAAATGCTATGTTCAAGTTTTACATGTACCAGGTAGATACTGCTGCTTTTCATGCGAGGGATTCTTTGCAACATATGATACATATCAGAAGTTGAACAAATACGCTAATGTTATACCTAGATGGCTAGATCATAAGTAGATTACTGAACTTTATATTTTTATTGATCTTTTTTAATTTATGAGGGCCAAACAGCAACACATTCATTTTTTATATGAATTTAATGGGAAATGTTTGTATTATATTTGGTGTATTATGACTGGTGAATATTAGTGATAATAAACACGTTGTTAATGCCTTAAACAATGGAGTATTCCTTTTTGTAATATCTTATTAAAATTTATGGTTAAAAAAACAAATTACATATAAAAGCCCAATTTTCCGAGACCCTCCGATTTACACATAAAAGCACGATTTTCTGAGACCGTATGATTTACGTATAAATCTACTGTTTTTATATTTCTTAAACTTAACATGTATGATTCTATCAGTAGCATTATGCAGTCCCCCAACCATCGAGATCTGCTGTGGTTTTTCTCATTATAAGACATAGTACAGACTCTTTAAAAACAAAATAATTTTTGCATTGATGTGACTACTTTTGCTACAGCAATAAAACTGTGCACCAGAATGTTTTTTAATGGATGCGAATGCAAAAATATAACATACTTATTTGAACAATTCAATATGACATATGTCATTGTTTCCCCAGAATATCTCAAAATTAGTCTGAAAATTTTGTGAAGCGTCATGTGGACACATATATTGTGTAATCAATAACGCAATCTGTAATGTCTTCCATATTTGTGGTCACCTTCCACGCTGGATTTCATGGTGTCTAAATTATTTTAAAATATTAATTGCTCTAAAATATTAATTGCTCTAAAATGTGCATTGTCTCACAGATGAACGTCCGCCAACCATTGACTGTCCTAAATCTGAAGTGAAGTACGTGGACACTGAAGACACACATGTCACAGAGACTGTCACTGCTGGCAATGCAGCAGCAGCTGGGGCTAAACTGATCGTGACAAACACTGTCAGCCCCAGTACCTACACTCTCTCCAAGGACAACCTGTATACAGTGACCAACTTCAAACAAGAGGTCACGGATGATCAAGGCTTCAAAGCTGTTTGTTTGTTCCAGTACTTCATCAAACGTAAGTGCCTCTACCCCTGGCATATCCATTAAAGATATCATCCAGTCATGTGATATAATATTTGGGGTGATTTCAGCCACAAACTGCTCGTGTTATATGCAATGTTTAGGATGTGAATACATCATTACATTGGGATTCCCACCTGTCATGTATCCTTTTTCAAATTGGGGCTGCATTTGCACTGTTCCCACAGCTGATTCAGCAGTAGCGACTGACAAAGTCAATTGCTATAATTGTATAATTTGACTCCGCTCACTCGCCAGATTTATGGAGATGATCGGCCAGGGGTAGCTTAGCCCTGGCTTGCGAGGATGCTGGTGATTGAAACTGTTACATTCATCCTTTAACTAGGGACAGATGTTCCATGTGATGTGCTATGCAGGGGTTTGGTCACAGCTCTGTCTGTTACTATGGGATGGAGGCATCAAGTTTATGAGAACAATCTTAGGTAATTTTTGGATGCATGGCTGCTAAGAGTAACGGTATTACTTGTATAATACTGTGATATATATTAATACAAACAAGTCAGCATGTTCAAATCTGCTTATTACAGTTATTACAAAGTCTTCTAGATATACGTGCTTACTGATCTAACCCTAGCCTAGACTGGTTCACTATAAACACTGGCAAAGCCCACCTCTCTATATGCTAATTTCTGTCCACATGGTACTGCCCCTAGAGTCCATAAGTTGCTGTTAGGCAGCCTGTACCTTAGCTCCCTGCTGGGGTCAACTGGGGTATCTCATGACACAAAGTGAGTTAAATTAAATGACTATATTTGTGAATGATACATTTTCAGACAAAATTACTACCTAACGAGGGAACAACAGTCTAGGTTACTCTGTGTTTAGAAAATAGAAGGCCACATTTTCAGTGACACGTGACTATTTCAGCGAGGCCGTGCCGAAGCTGGGGGTTGAGACGTCCCAAGAACGGTGCGATGACATGTAGCTCCGACACAAGTTGTCAGTTGACATGTGATGCAGGCTATGCCATCGTCAATCAGAGTTTACCACTAACGTACAGCTGCACGGAGGGAAATGAATTCAGCACCTCTTTCTTCGGAACACACGTGCCAGATTGCATGAGTAAGTTCATGCTCAAAACAAGTAAAATCACTAGCTATTATGGTGGCTCAGCAGTGTCAGTTGATTTATAAATTGTTTAATTTAGAAAATCATAAGAAATATTGTAACTTACAATTCACAGCTGTAACTCTGACAATTTGCAACAATGTTACAACTAGTTGGAACTGTAAAAGGATGGGACTAGCAGCGTAAGTGTCCTGTCACAGCTGAGTGCAACTGTCACAATGTCATATCTACAACTGAATGGTACTGTCACAATGGTAACATGTCATAGTTGATTGATCATCACACAGTAACTTGTCACAGCTGACTGGAATTGTCACAACACTAATATTTCGCAGTTGAAACTCACTACAGACAGTAACATTTCACACTTTATTGAAACTGTCACTACAGTCAGTAACATTTCACAGTTTATTGAAACTGTCACTACAGTCAGTAACATTTCACACTTTATTGAAACTGTCACTACAGTCAGTAACATTTCACAGTTTATTGAAACTGTCACTACAGTCAGTAACATTTCACAGTTTATTGAAACTGTCACTACAGTCAGTAACATTTCACAGTTTATTGAAACTGTCACTACAGTCAGTAACATTTCACACTTTATTGAAACTGTCACTACAGTCAGTAACATTTCACAGTTTATTGAAACTGTCACTACAGTCAGTAACATTTCACAGTTTATTGAAACTGTCACTACAGTCAGTAACATTTCACAGTTTATTGAAACTCACTACAGTCAATAACATTTCACAGTTTATTGAAACTGTCACTACAGTCAGTAACATTTCACAGTTTATTGAAACTGTCACTACAGTCAGTAATATTTCACAGTTTAATGAAACTGTCACTACAGTCAGTAACATTTCACAGTTTAATGAAACTGTCACTACAGTCAGTAACATTTCACAGTTTAATGAAACTGTCACTACAGTCAGTAACATTTCACAGTTTATTGAAACTGTCACTACAGTCAGTAATATTTCACAATTTAATGATACTCTCACTACAGTCAGTAACATTTCACAGTTTAATGAAACTCTCACTACATCAGTAACTATCACAGTTTATTGAAACTGTCGCTACAGTCAGTAATATTTCACAGTTTATTGAAACTGTCGCTACAGTCAGTAATATTTCACAGTTTAATGAAACTGTCGCTACAGTCAGTAACATTTCACAGTTTAATGAAACTGTCGCTACAGTCAGTAACATTTCACAGTTTAATGAAACTGTCGCTACAGTCAGTAACATTTCACAGTTTAATGAAACTGTCACTACAGTCAGTAACATTTCACAGTTTAATGAAACTGTCACTACAGTCAGTAACATTTCACAGTTTAATGAAACTGTCACTACAGTCAGTAACATTTCACAGTTTAATGAAACTGTCACTACAGTCAGTAACATTTCACAGTTTAATGAAACTATCACTACAGTCAGTAACATTTCACAGTTTATTGAAACTGTCACTACAGTCAGTAACATTTCACAGTTTATTGAAACTGTCACTACAGTCAGTAACATTTCACAGTTTAATGAAACTGTCACTACAGTCAGTAACATTTCACAGTTTAATGAAACTGTCACTACAGTCAGTAACATTTCACAGTTTAATGAAACTGTCACTACAGTCAGTAATATTTCACAGTTTATTGAAACTGTCACTACAGTCAGTAACATTTCACAGTTTATTGAAACTGTCACTACAGTCAGTAACATTTCACAGTTTATTGAAACTGTCACTACAGTCAGTAATATTTCACAGTTTATTGAAACTGTCACTACAGTCAGTAACATTTCACAGTTTATTGAAACTGTCACTACAGTCAGTAACATTTCACAGTTTATTGAAACTGTCACTACAGTCAGTAACATTTCACAGTTTATTGAAACTGTCACTACAGTCAGTAACATTTCACAGTTTAATGAAACTGTCACTACAGTCAGTAACATTTCACAGTTTAATGAAACTGTCACTACAGTCAGTAACATTTCACAGTTTATTGAAACTGTCACTACAGTCAGTAACATTTCACAGTTTATTGAAACTGTCACTACAGTCAGTAACATTTCACAGTTTATTGAAACTGTCACTACAGTCAGTAACATTTCACAGTTTATTGAAACTGTCACTACAGTCAGTAACATTTCACAGTTTATTGAAACTGTCACTACAGTCAGTAACATTTCACAGTTTATTGAAACTGTCACTACAGTCAGTAACATTTCACAGTTTATTGAAACTGTCACTACAGTCAGTAACATTTCACAGTTTATTGAAACTGTCACTACAGTCAGTAACATTTCACAGTTTATTGAAACTGTCACTACAGTCAGTAACATTTCACAGTTTATTGAAACTGTCACTACAGTCAGTAACATTTCACAGTTTATTGAAACTGTCACTACAGTCAGTAACATTTCACAGTTTATTGAAACTGTCACTACAGTCAGTAACATTTCACAGTTTAATGAAACTGTCACTACAGTCAGTAAATTTCACAGTTTAATGAAACTGTCACTACAGTCAGTAACATTTCACAGTTTAATGAAACTTCACTACATCAGTAACTTTCACAGTTTATTGAAACTGTCGCTACAGTCAGTAACATTTCACAGTTTATTGAAACTGTCACTACAGTCAGTAACATTTCACAGTTTATTGAAACTGTCACTACAGTCAGTAACATTTCACAGTTTAATGAAACTGTCACTACAGTCAGTAACATTTCACAGTTTATTGAAACTGTCACTACAGTCAGTAACATTTCACAGTTTATTGAAACTGTCACTACAGTCAGTAACATTTCACAGTTTAATGAAACTGTCACTACAGTCAGTAACATTTCACAGTTTAATGAAACTGTCACTACAGTCAGTAACATTTCACAGTTTAATGAAACTGTCACTACAGTCAGTAACATTTCACAGTTTAATGAAACTGTCACTACAGTCAGTAACATTTCACAGTTTATTGAAACTGTCACTACAGTCAGTAACATTTCACAGTTTAATGAAACTGTCACTACAGTCAGTAACATTTCACAGTTTATTGAAACTGTCACTACAGTCAGTAACATTTCACAGTTTATTGAAACTGTCACTACAGTCAGTAACATTTCACAGTTTATTGAAACTGTCACTACAGTCAGTAACATTTCACAGTTTAATGAAACTGTCACTACAGTCAGTAACATTTCACAGTTTATTGAAACTGTCACTACAGTCAGTAACATTTCACAGTTTATTGAAACTGTCACTACAGTCAGTAACATTTCACAGTTTATTGAAACTGTCACTACAGTCAGTAACATTTCACAGTTTATTGAAACTGTCACTACAGTCAGTAACATTTCACAGTTTATTGAAACTGTCACTACAGTCAGTAACATTTCACAGTTTAATGAAACTGTCACTGCAGTCAGTAACATTTCACAGTTTATTGAAACTGTCACTACAGTCAGTAACATTTCACACTTTATTGAAACTGTCACTACAGTCAGTAACATTTCACAGTTTATTGAAACTGTCACTACAGTCAGTAACATTTCACAGTTTATTGAAACTGTCACTACAGTCAGTAACATTTCACAGTTTAATGAAACTCTCACTACAGTCAGTAATATTTCACAGTTTATTGAAACTGTCACTACAGTCAGTAACATTTCACAGTTTATTGAAACTGTCACTACAGTCAGTAACATTTCACAGTTTATTGAAACTGTCACTACAGTCAGTAATATTTCACAGTTTATTGAAACTGTCACTACAGTCAGTAACATTTCACAGTTTATTGAAACTGTCACTACAGTCAGTAACATTTCACAGTTTATTGAAACTGTCACTACAGTCAGTAACATTTCACAGTTTATTGAAACTGTCACTACAGTCAGTAACATTTCACAGTTTATTGAAACTGTCACTACAGTCAGTAACATTTCACAGTTTAATGAAACTGTCACTACAGTCAGTAACATTTCACAGTTTAATGAAACTGTCACTACAGTCAGTAACATTTCACAGTTTAATGAAACTGTCACTACAGTCAGTAACATTTCACAGTTTAATGAAACTGTCACTACAGTCAGTAACATTTCACAGTTTATTGAAACTGTCACTACAGTCAGTAACATTTCACAGTTTATTGAAACTGTCACTACAGTCAGTAACATTTCACAGTTTATTGAAACTGTCACTACAGTCAGTAACATTTCACAGTTTAATAAAACTCTCACTACAGTCAGTAATATTTCACAGTTTATTGAAACTGTCACTACAGTCAGTAACATTTCACAGTTTATTGAAACTGTCACTACAGTCAGTAACATTTCACAGTTTATTGAAACTGTCACTACAGTCAGTAACATTTCACAGTTTATTGAAACTGTCACTACAGTCAGTAACATTTCACAGTTTATTGAAACTGTCACTACAGTCAGTAATATTTCACAGTTTAATGAAACTGTCACTACAGTCAGTAACATTTCACAGTTTAATGAAACTGTCACTACAGTCAGTAACATTTCACAGTTTAATGAAACTGTCACTACAGTCAGTAACATTTCACAGTTTATTGAAACTGTCACTACAGTCAGTAATATTTCACAATTTAATGATACTCTCACTACAGTCAGTAACATTTCACAGTTTAATGAAACTCTCACTACATCAGTAACATTTCACAGTTTAATGAAACTCTCACTACATCAGTAACTATCACAGTTTATTGAAACTGTCGCTACAGTCAGTAATATTTCACAGTTTATTGAAACTGTCGCTACAGTCAGTAATATTTCACAGTTTAATGAAACTGTCGCTACAGTCAGTAACATTTCACAGTTTAATGAAACTGTCGCTACAGTCAGTAACATTTCACAGTTTAATGAAACTGTCACTACAGTCAGTAACATTTCACAGTTTAATGAAACTGTCACTACAGTCAGTAACATTTCACAGTTTAATGAAACTGTCACTACAGTCAGTAACATTTCACAGTTTAATGAAACTGTCACTACAGTCAGTAACATTTCACAGTTTAATGAAACTGTCACTACAGTCAGTAACATTTCACAGTTTATTGAAACTGTCACTACAGTCAGTAACATTTCACAGTTTAATGAAACTGTCACTACAGTCAGTAACATTTCACAGTTTATTGAAACTGTCACTACAGTCAGTAACATTTCACAGTTTATTGAAACTGTCACTACAGTCAGTAACATTTCACAGTTTATTGAAACTGTCACTACAGTCAGTAACATTTCACAGTTTAATGAAACTGTCACTACAGTCAGTAACATTTCACAGTTTATTGAAACTGTCACTACAGTCAGTAACATTTCACAGTTTATTGAAACTGTCACTACAGTCAGTAACATTTCACAGTTTATTGAAACTGTCACTACAGTCAGTAACATTTCACAGTTTATTGAAACTGTCACTACAGTCAGTAACATTTCACAGTTTATTGAAACTGTCACTACAGTCAGTAACATTTCACAGTTTATTGAAACTGTCACTACAGTCAGTAACATTTCACAGTTTAATGAAACTGTCACTACAGTCAGTAACATTTCACAGTTTAATGAAACTGTCACTACAGTCAGTAACATTTCACAGTTTAATGAAACTGTCACTACAGTCAGTAACATTTCACAGTTTATTGAAACTGTCACTACAGTCAGTAACATTTCACAGTTTAATGAAACTGTCACTACAGTCAGTAACATTTCACAGTTTATTGAAACTGTCACTACAGTCAGTAACATTTCACAGTTTATTGAAACTGTCACTACAGTCAGTAACATTTCACAGTTTATTGAAACTGTCACTACAGTCAGTAACATTTCACAGTTTATTGAAACTGTCACTGCAGTCAGTAACATTTCACAGTTTAATGAAACTGTCACTGCAGTCAGTAACATTTCACAGTTTATTGAAACTGTCACTACAGTCAGTAACATTTCACAGTTTATTGAAACTGTCACTACAGTCAGTAACATTTCACAGTTTATTGAAACTGTCACTACAGTCAGTAACATTTCACAGTTTATTGAAACTGTCACTACAGTCAGTAACATTTCACAGTTTAATGAAACTCTCACTACAGTCAGTAACATTTCACAGTTTATTGAAACTGTCACTACAGTCAGTAACATTTCACAGTTTATTGAAACTGTCACTACAGTCAGTAACATTTCACAGTTTATTGAAACTGTCACTACAGTCAGTAATATTTCACAGTTTATTGAAACTGTCACTACAGTCAGTAACATTTCACAGTTTATTGAAACTGTCACTACAGTCAGTAACATTTCACAGTTTATTGAAACTGTCACTACAGTCAGTAACATTTCACAGTTTATTGAAACTGTCACTACAGTCAGTAACATTTCACAGTTTATTGAAACTGTCACTACAGTCAGTAACATTTCACAGTTTATTGAAACTGTCACTACAGTCAGTAATATTTCACAGTTTAATGAAACTGTCACTACAGTCAGTAACATTTCACAGTTTAATGAAACTGTCACTACAGTCAGTAACATTTCACAGTTTAATGAAACTGTCACTACAGTCAGTAACATTTCACAGTTTATTGAAACTGTCACTACAGTCAGTAACATTTCACAGTTTATTGAAACTGTCACTACAGTCAGTAACACTTCACAGTTTATTGAAACTGTCACTACAGTCAGTAACATTTCACAGTTTAATGAAACTGTCACTGCAGTCAGTAACATTTCACAGTTTATTGAAACTGTCACTACAGTCAGTAACATTTCACAGTTTAATGAAACTCTCACTACAGTCAGTAATATTTCACAGTTTATTGAAACTGTCACTACAGTCAGTAACATTTCACAGTTTATTGAAACTGTCACTACAGTCAGTAACATTTCACAGTTTATTGAAACTGTCACTACAGTCAGTAACATTTCACAGTTTATTGAAACTGTCACTACAGTCAGTAACATTTCACAGTTTATTGAAACTGTCACTACAGTCAGTAACATTTCACAGTTTAATGAAACTGTCACTACAGTCAGTAATATTTCACAATTTAATGAAACTCTCACTACAGTCAGTAATATTTCACAGTTTATTGAAACTGTCACTACAGTCAGTAATATTTCACAGTTTAATGAAACTGTCACTACAGTCAGTAACATTTCACAGTTTAATGAAACTGTCACTACAGTCAGTAACATTTCACAGTTCTTTGCTTTCTGTGCCTGGTGTCATCACTGATATTATCTATTCCCGGATGCAGACACACGACTGGACCTGGTGGAGACTGCGGACAGAGAAGCTCTGGGGGCAGCAACTAACTACACGGTGGGTGTGACCAAGGAAGACTGTAAGTCATGGTGTCGCGATGACACCCAATGTGTCTCTGCCATGTACCAAAAAGAGCAAGTAAGCGGCAGGTGTTTCATCTATGACAAGAAACCAACAATAGCGACGACTGCAAAGAGTGAATCCTCTGTGTTCACGAAGGAGAGCAGCACAGGTGAGTTGATCCGTTCCCTTGAACACGTACATGTCCACTCCTAAAGACATGATATCAAAACGAAGTCGGCAAATCGTTCTTGGGAAACTGATCTGTTTGTCTCGATGAAATAGACCAGGTAATCGGGCACCTAAATCTTTCGGACAACGTTGGGAAATTGTTGGTCTGTCTCAGAGAACATTGGTAAATTTTGACTTAAGTTGTTGACTTCCGTAGCATCATTAGGCAGACCGTCTTGCCTATGGAGCGCTTTTCTTTAAGTCAACGCACCAATTCATGTAAGTTTTCATTATAATAACACAGATTTCACAAAAATGACTCGTTATATATTTATATATATATATATATATATATATATATATATATATATATATATATATATATATATATATATATGTTATCAGTCATCACACATAACTTATTATATATATGATATATATATAAATATATATATATATATATATCCAATAACCGAATAAGTTTATGTGTGATGACGATAACACTCGAAGTGTCAGAATCCGATTTGGAAGCCACCTGAACAGATGAAAGGAACAGTAAACTAACTGCACATTTTAGCTCCCAACTTTTCCTTTTGTGCATGACATGTGCGTATGCAAATTAGTTGAACTTCGTAATGTTGTCCTTTCACACAGGTGATGTTGAAAATGTGGGAAGGCTACGTTGATTGGTTTTATATAGGTTGGCGGTTTTTTAACATCACATCACAAGAAAAAAAATCTGATACAGTCAACAGCTAAAATTGTTTCATTTCTTTTGGTTAGGATCCAGTGCTACATACAAACAAGAGTTTGTTGTGGAGTACGCTGGCACGGTGGTTGTATCTAGTAAAAAGGAGACGTACAAGACAGAACTAGAGACCAAACTGTCGTCTGTGCAGACAGACTTACAGAACGTGTGCAACAACAACTTGGCAACTTCACCAGAAGTTGTGTTGGAACAGACAGTCACATTTATTGTTACTGGGAGCAAGGTTTGTATCAGTTTTAGTAAGCTACTGCTGTTGTCATTTGGCAAAAATTTATTGCCAAGGTGCCAACCAGAAATTAATTGACTTTGCTTGTTTTTATACTGATTCAGTTGTGATATAATTATATGTTTTTAAGCAACTAGAAATGACAATCGCACCATCAAGTTATCCCTTCTGTACAATGGATGTTTCTGCTCGTCTATGGATTAATATGCTAACTTTAGTCCAATGTAAGTGTATCTCCACCTGAGTACCAGGGTCCACCAGCCTCTTTCAAAGATGGTTATTCCAGTTTATTTAGATTTTGCAGCGCTGCGTCGTGGAAGCGAGTAATACAAATTTGACAGAGCTGCCCTCTCATGTTATGATTTTCTTCAGGTGCGCGTCACCTTCTTTGTGAGCTACAAAAAGAACAATGCTGACTCAAGTGAAATCATCCCACTGTGTGCCAGTTTAGTGAAAGTACGCTTTGAGAATATTGGAGGGAATCTGATTGGTGCACATAAGCTGAGAGAGGTCCAGCCCAGTGGCCTGACAAAGATAACAGCCGCCTACAGCAGCACTCCTGTCAATGGATACACTTGTGACGCGGGCGAACTGATGCAGGCTGCTGTCTGTGGTAAGTGGCGACACCTACACAAACACTGATCACTGAATGTTCGCTGGGATGGTTCAATTATTAATATACACAAAACTTGTCACATTAATGAAGGCATAATTCAACCGACATGCTTGCTAGATTTGCTGGTAAAAATCTCTCCGGGGTAATTAACATCTTCAGGTGGAAAATGGGAATATTTACTTATGTTTTAATATAATGATACTAATAATTCCGTTTCTTAATATGGCACTTTTTAAGTAACTAAATGACAATCAAAGTGCTTCATATTAACATGATGTGTTGACTAATTTAAATATAAATGAATTAAATACATAAGCTGAGATAAAATAAATATGCTAAGATAAAAAAATAAGCTAAGATAAATAATTATAATAACAATAAATAAATTAGGGTGTAAAAATAAAGTTTCAAACAACAATTTAAAACCAAGCAATGTCATAAAATATAAATCAGTGTCATCAAGGCAGGTAATGAAAGTGAAATAGGTGAGTTTTAGTTGTTTTTGGAAAGCTGCCAAAGTCTCAGTTGGTCTCACACACTTTGGCAAGCTGATTCACATAGTTGGATCTGCCACCGCAAAGCTGCTCCTAACGACCTGTTGTGCTTGTAAGTCGAAAACACAATGGCAGAAAGTTAAACAATTTGCATAGAAAATTAACTAGAAATTATTTAATACTGCATGTTGTAAAGAATAAACTAACAAAATTAATGTCCACATTTGTGTAGGCGTTCAGTATTAATATAGATTGTTTTCTTTTTATTAGACTCCAACGTTGGTGTATACGAACAAGAGTTTGTTGTGCAGTACCATGGCACAGTGGTTACAGCTGATCAAACGGAGACGTACAAGACAGAACTAGAGACCAAACTGTCGTCTGTGCAGACAGACTTACAGAACGTGTGCAACGTCAACTTGAAAACTCCACCAGACGTTGTCATGGACCAGACAGTCACATTTAATATTTTGGGGTCTAAGGTTTGTATAACCGTTCTATTTATGCTGTCATTTTTTTATTTGGCAAACATTCATCATGAAGGTGTCAAACATGAATTAGTTGATTTTGCTAGTTCTTATGTTGATGATGCCGTTGGATATAATTACTATATATATGTTGAACAATTTGCAAATGACAATTGACCAATGAGTTAACGCTTCTGTAGGACGGGTGTCTCTGCTTGTTTATATATTAATACGCTATCTTTACTCTGTTGTAAGTGTATCTCCACCTGGGTGCCAGGGTCCAATTGCCTGTTTCAAATGTAGTTATTCCAGTTTACTTAGTGTAAAATTATGCAGTTAGATAGCTCCAAGAGGTCACCATTTGTACAGATGTGTGGTCAGTGTCCAGTCTTGACGGTAACTATTGTCCTTGCCATGCTGCTCCATGGAAGTTATAGTAATACAAATTTGACAAAGCTATTACCTTGTGTCTAATGATTGCCAACAGGTGAATGTCACCTTCTTTGTGAGCTACAAAAAGAACAATGCTGACTCAAATGGTATCAAGTCATGTGCCACTATAGTGAAATCACGCTTTGAGAATATTGGAGGGCCTCTGGTTGGTGCTCAGAAGCTGAGAGAAATCCAGCCCAATGGTCTGGCAAAGTTAACATCCGACTACAGCAGCACTCCTGTCAATGGATACACTTGTGACGAGGGCGATCTGCTGCAGGCTGCTGTCTGTGGTAAGTGGCGACACCTACACAAACACTGATCACTGAACATTTCCCAGGATGGTTCATTTGATTGACATTTTATTTTAACATACCCAAAATGTGTCACATTAACGATGACACAATTCGACCAGGCTGTGAATGGATATTGTGCTGACACAATCCACTATGGAGAGCTAAAATAGATTTAAGATACACATCGGTATTAATAATGGTATGAAATATATATAAATAATATATCAAGTCACTGTTTTATAAATGTGCTGCTGCTCATATATTTCAGCTGACGCACATTTTCAACATGAGTATGGACCATTTTGGAGGAACATACAGGATTTGCTTTAGTGGGCAACATGTGGTGCACTGAATTAGACAGTCAGTGACCGCAGTGGACGATAATCTGGGTTTGGACTCACATAATCTTGGGGCATAATCGGATGTTCAGTTATTTCCCTATCTGACTATGCCCCAGTCATGTCAAACTATTAAATAGTCTATGATTGATTGGCACAAGATAAGAATATACCTAGAGGCTGGAAACAAGGGCAGGAAAGGGGCAGCTTCTTGGCCAAAACTAGATTATGATAGTAGGCTAATAAAGGAAGAATAGACTAGTTCACCATACAGTGATCAGTTTTTTCGATTATTTCTGAATGGCTTACCTGGTTACCAGCTGAGAGTACTATGTAGGCCTAGCTTTAGACTAGCTCTATAAATCTATAGTTTTGGGGGGAGTTATTTAATAGTTTGTAGGCCTACCCCAAAGAAAACCTGGTTATGCCCCATGGCTGACTTTAATGCTTATTGGTCATGGTAAGAGCGCCATGGGCAAGCATCACAATGGGGCAGTGTGGTTTCTGCGGTGAAGAGCCTGTCAGTAACTCAGTATTATATGTTAGCCATCCACTTATGCCCCACTCTCCCCTACCTCTATCGTCGAGGCCAGCTGCATGGTCCTTTCTGTCAGGTTTCAACTTAATACGTTGTTACAAAACAATCCCACCACATTGAGGGTTTAGACATGGGTGTTCTAATACTAATTGTTTCAACACTTGGCAGGGTTCTATTAACTGACTAATCTCTCTTTTCCCCTCTCTCCCCTCTCTCCCCTCTCTCTCTCTCTTGCTCTCGATCTGCTCTCTCTCTCTCCCCTCTCTCTCTTGCTCTCTGCTCTCTCTCTCCCCCCTCTCTCTCTCTCTTGCTCTCTCTGCTCTCTCTCTCTCTCTCTCTCTCTCTCTCTCTATTCTCCATATATCTCACTCTCTCTCTCTCTCTCTCTCCAAAACTGAGACGGGAATGACATTAATGTGATTCTCAGACTCACGAGACGTACCTTGTTTTTGACAACTTTCAGTTCCATGTCCAACCGGCCACTACAAAAAGGACTCAAGCTGTGAGCTGTGTCTAAAAGGTACCTACAATGTCCAGCGAGGTCAAGTGTCATGTACACCCTGTCCAGATAGGACATACACCTACACTGAGGGGTCAGTCAGTGTTGACCAGTGCTATGGTAAGTCAAATGACTGAATGATATGTGATATCTACTGTTACAGTCAAGTGTCTGGTGTGTGATATCTGCTGTTACAGTTGCGTGTCTGGTGTGTGACATCTACTGTTACAGTTGCGTGTCTGGTGTGTGATATCTACTGTTACAGTCGCGTGTCTGGTGTGTGATATCTACTGTTACAGTCACGTGTCTGGTGTGTGATATCTACTGTTACAGTCATGTCTGGGTGTGATATCACTGTTAGTCGCGTGCTGGTGATATCTACTGTTACAGTCGCGTGTCTGGTGTGTGATATCTACTGTTACAGTCGCGTGTCTGGTGTGTGACATCTACTGTTACAGTCGCGTGTCTGGTGTGTGACATCTACTGTTACAGTCGCGTGTCTGGTGTGTGACATCTACTGTTACAGTCGCGTGTCTGGTGTGTGACATCTACTGTTACAGTCGCGTGTCTGGTGTGTGACATCTACTGTTACAGTCGCGTGTCTGGTGTGTGATATCTACTGTTACAGTCACGTGTCTGGTGTGTGATATCTACTGTTACAGTCGCGTGTCTGGTGTGTGACATCTACTGTTACAGTCGCGTGTCTGGTGTGTGACATCTACTGTTACAGTGCATGTCTGGTGTGTGAATCTACTGTTACAGTCACGTGTCTGGTGTGTGATATCTACTGTTACAGTCGCGTGTCTGGTGTGTGATATCTACTGTTACAGTCACGTGTCTGGTGTGTGACATCTACTGTTACAGTCGCGTGTCTGGTGTGTGATATCTACTGTTACAGTCGCGTGTCTGGTGTGTGATATCTACTGTTACAGTCACGTGTCTGGTGTGTGATATCTACTGTTACAGTCCGTGTCTGGTGTGTGATATCTACTGTTACAGTCACGTGTCTGGTGTGTGACATATACTGTTACAGTCACGTGTCTGGTGTGTGATATCTACTGTTACAGTCACGTGTCTGGTGTGTGACATCTACTGTTACAGTCACGTGTCTGGTGTGTGATATCTACTGTTACAGTCGCGTGTCTGGTGTGTGACATCTACTGTTACAGTCGCGTGTCTGGTGTGTGATATCTACTGTTACAGTCGCGTGTCTGGTGTGTGATATCTACTGTTACAGTCAGTGTCTGGTGTGTGACATCTACTGTTACAGTCGCGTATCTGGTGTGTGATATCTACTGTTACAGTCGCGTGCCTGGTGTGTGATATCTACTGTTACAGTCGAGTGTCTGGTGTGTGAATCTACTGTTACAGTCGTGTCTGTGTGTGACTATCTACTGTTACAGTCGCGTGTCTGGTGTGTGATATCTACTGTTACAGTCAGTGTCTGGTGTGTGATATCTACTGTTACAGTCGCGTGTCTGGTGTGTGATATCTACTGTTACAGTCGCGTGTCTGGTGTGTGATATCTACTGTTACAGTCGCGTGTCTGGTGTGTGATATCTACTGTTACAGTCAGTGTCTGGTGTGTGATATCTACTGTTACAGTCGAGTGTCTGGTGTGTGATATCTACTGTTACAGTCGCGTGTCTGGTGTGTGATATCTACTGTTACAGTCGCGTGTCTGGTGTGTGATATCTACTGTTACAGTCGGTTTGTGTGTGACATCTACTGTTACAGTCCGTGTCTGGTGTGTGATATCTACTGTTACAGTCGCGTGTCTGGTGTGTGATATCTACTGTTACAGTCGAGTGTCTGGTGTGTGATATCTACTGTTACAGTCGCGTGTCTGGTGTGTGATATCTACTGTTACAGTCAGTGTCTGGTGTGTGATATCTACTGTTACAGTTGCGTGTCTGGTGTGTGATATCTACTGTTACAGTCGCGTGTCTGGTGTGTGATATCTACTGTTACAGTCGCGTGTCTGGTGTGTGATATCTACTGTTACAGTCACGTGTCTGGTGTGTGATATCTACTGTTACAGTCACGTGTCTGGTGTGTGATATCTACTGTTACAGTCGCGTGTCTGGTGTGTGATATCTACTGTTACAGTCGACGTGTCTGGTGTGTGATATCTACTGTTACAGTCACGTGTCTGGTGTGTGACATCTACTGTTACAGTCCGTGTCTGGTGTGTGACATCTACTGTTACAGTTGCGTGTCTGGTGTGTGACATCTACTGTTACAGTCGAGTGTCTGGTGTGTGACATCTACTGTTACAGTCGAGTGTCTGGTGTGTGACATCTACTGTTACAGTCACGTGTCTGGTGTGTGACATCTACTGTTACAGTCGAGTGTCTGGTGTGTGACATCTACTGTTACAGTCGAGTGTCTGGTGTGTGACATCTACTGTTACAGTCGAGTGTCTGGTGTGTGATATCTACTGTTACAGTCGCGTGTCTGGTGTGTGATATCTACTGTTACAGTCGACGTGTCTGGTGTGTGACATCTACTGTTACAGTCGACGTGTCTGGTGTGTGACATCTACTGTTACAGTCGCGTGTCTGGTGTGTGACATCTACTGTTACAGTCGCGTGTCTGGTGTGTGACATCTACTGTTACAGTCAGTGTCTGGTGTGTGATATCTACTGTTACAGTCACGTGTCTGGTGTGTGACATCTACTGTTACAGTCGAGTGTCTGGTGTGTGACATCTACTGTTACAGTCACGTGTCTGGTGTGTGACATCTACTGTTACAGTCGCGTGTCTGGTGTGTGACATCTACTGTTACAGTCGCGTGTCTGGTGTGTGACATCTACTGTTACAGTCGAGTGTCTGGTGTGTGACATCTACTGTTACAGTCGCGTGTCTGGTGTGTGACATCTACTGTTACAGTCGCGTGTCTGGTGTGTGACATCTACTGTTACAGTCGCGTGTCTGGTGTGTGATATCTACTGTTACAGTCGCGTGTCTGGTGTGTGATATCTACTGTTACAGTCACGTGTCTGGTGTGTGATATCTACTGTTACAGTCGTGTCTGGTGTGTGACATCTACTGTTACAGTCGCGTGTCTGGTGTGTGATATCTACTGTTACAGTCGCGTGTCTGGTGTGTGATATCTACTGTTACAGTCACGTGTCTGGTGTGTGACATCTACTGTTACAGTCGCGTGTCTGGTGTGTGATATCTACTGTTACAGTCGCGTGTCTGGTGTGTGATATCTACTGTTACAGTCACGTGTCTGGTGTGTGACATCTACTGTTACAGTCACGTGTCTGGTGTGTGACATCTACTGTTACAGTCGCGTGTCTGGTGTGTGACATCTACTGTTACAGTCGCGTGTCTGGTGTGTGAATCTACTGTTACAGTCCGTGTCTGGTGTGTGAATCTACTGTTACAGTCGCGTGTCTGGTGTGTGAATCTACTGTTACAGTCCGTGTCTGGTGTGTGATATCTACTGTTACAGTCAGTGTCTGGTGTGTGAATCTACTGTTACAGTCGGTGTCTGGTGTGTGAATCTACTGTTACAGTCGCGTGTCTGGTGTGTGAATCTACTGTTACAGTCGCGTGTCTGGTATCTGTTAAGCGTGTCTGGTGTGTGAATCTACTGTTAAGCGTGCTTGTGTGAATCTACTTTACAGTGGTGTCTGGTGTGTCTACTTTACAGTGGTGTCTGGTGTGTATATCTACTTTACAGTCAGTGTCTGGTGTTGATATCTACTTTACAGTGGTGTCTGGTGTGTGATATCTACTTTACAGTAGTGTCTGGTGTGTGAATCTACTGTTACAGTGCGTGTCTGGTGTGTGATATCTACTTTACAGTCTGTGTGTGAATCTACTGTTACAGTCGTGTCTGGTGTGTGAATCTACTGTTACAGTCGCGTGTCTGGTGTGTGAATCTACTGTTACAGTCGTGTCTGGTGTGTGAATCTACTGTTACAGTCCGTGTCTGGTGTGTGAATCTACTTTACAGTCCGTGTCTGGTGTGTGAATCTACTGTACAGTCCGTGTCTGGTGTGTGAATCTACTGTTACAGTCCGTGTCTGGTGTGTGAATCTACTTTACAGTCCTGTCTGGTGTGTGAATCTACTGTTACAGTCCGTGTCTGGTGTGTGATATCTACGTTACAGTCACGTGTCTGGTGTGTGAATCTACTGTTACAGTCCGTGTCTGGTGTGTGATATCTACTGTTACAGTGCTGTCTGGTGTGTGAATCTACTGTTACAGTCCGTTCTGGTGTGTGATATCTACTGTTACAGTCGGTGTCTGGTGTGTGAATCTACTGTTACAGTCGAGTGTCTGGTGTGTGAATCTACTTTACAGTAGTGTCTGGTGTGTGAATCTACTTTACAGTGTGTCTGTGTGTGAATCTACTGTTACAGTTCGTGTCTGGTGTGTGAATCTACGTTACACCGTGTCTGGTGTGTGAATCTACTTTACAGTCGTTCTGGTGTGTGAATCTACTTTACGTCCGTGTCTGGTGTGTGAATCTACTGTTACAGTCCGTGTCTGGTGTGTGAATCTACGTTACAGTCAGTGTCTGGTGTGTGAATCTACTGTTACAGTCGTGTCTGGTGTGTGAATCTACTGTTACAGTCGTGTCTGGTGTGTGACATCTACTGTTACAGTGGTGTCTGGTGTGTGAATCTACTTTACAGTCGTGTCTGGTGTGTGAATCTACTGTTACAGTCGGTGTCTGGTGTGTGAATCTACTTTACAGTCGTGTCTGGTGTGTGAATCTACTGTTACAGTCGTGTCTGGTGTGTGAATCTACTTTACAGTCGTGTCTGGTGTGTGAATCTACTGTTACAGTGCGTATCTACTTTACAGTCGGTGTCTGGTGTGTGACATCTACTGTTACAGTGGTGTCTGGTGTGTGAATCTACTGTTACAGTCGGTGTCTGGTGTGTGAATCTACTTTACAGTCGTGTCTGGTGTGTGACATCTACTGTTACAGTCGTGTCTGGTGTGTGAATCTACTGTTACAGTGGTGTCTGGTGTGTGAATCTACTGTTACAGTCAGTGTCTGGTGTGTGAATCTACTGTTACAGTCGTGTCTGGTGTGTGAATCTACTGTTACAGTCAGTGTCTGGTGTGTGAATCTACTGTTACAGTCAGTGTCTGGTGTGTGAATCTACTGTTACAGTCCGTGTCTGGTGTGTGAATCTACTGTTACAGTCGTGTCTGGTGTGTGAATCTACTGTTACAGTCGTGTCTGGTGTGTGACATCTACTGTTACAGTCGGTGTCTGGTGTGTGACATCTACTGTTACAGTCGGTGTCTGGTGTGTGACATCTACTGTTACAGTCGGTGTCTGGTGTGTGACATCTATGTTACAGTCAGTGTCTGGTGTGTGAATCTACGTTGCGTGTCTGGTGTGTGAATCTACTTTACAGTCCGTGTCTGGTTGTGAATCTACTGTTACAGTCAGTGTCTGGTGTGTGAATCTACTTTACAGTCCGTGTCTGGTGTGTGAATCTACTGTTACAGTGCGTGTCTGGTGTGTGAATCTACTTTACAGTCGTGTCTGGTGTGTGATATCTACTGTTACAGTGCGTGTCTGGTGTGTGATATCTACTTTACAGTCAGTGTCTGGTGTGTGAATCTACTGTTACAGTCGGCTGGTGTGTGAATCTACTGTTACAGTCGCTGGTGTGTGAATCTACTTTACAGTCCGTGTCTGGTGTGTGAATCTACTGTTACAGTCGCGTGTCTGGTGTGTGAATCTACTGTTACAGTCGCGTGTCTGGTGTGTGAATCTACTTTACAGTCCGTGTCTGGTGTGTGAATCTACTGTTACAGTCGTGTCTGGTGTGTGATATCTACTGTTACAGTCAGTGTCTGGTGTGTGAATCTACTGTTACAGTCCGTGTCTGGTGTGTGAATCTACTGTTACAGTGCGTGTCTGGTGTGTGAATCTACTGTTACAGTGCGTTCTGGTGTGTGATATCTACTGTTACAGTCCGTGTCTGGTGTGTGATATCTACTGTTACAGTCGGTGTCTGGTGTGTGAATCTGTGTTTATCTACTGTTACAGTCAGTGTCTGGTGTGTGACATCTACTGTTACAGTCGCGTGTCTGGTGTGTTACACTGTACTGGTTACATCTAGTGTCTCTGGTGTGAATCTACTGTTACAGCGAGTGTGGTGTGTGATATCTACTGTTACAGTCGAGTGTCTGGTGTGTGACATCTACTGTTACAGTCGGTTGGTGTGTGATATCTACTGTTACAGTCGCGTGTCTGGTGTGTGATATCTACTGTTACAGTCGAGTGTCTGGTGTGTGACATCTACTGTTACAGTCGAGTGTCTGGTGTGTTACTTACTTTCAGTGGTGTCTGTGTGTGATATCTACTGTTACAGTGCGTGTCTGGTGTGTGATATCTACTGTTACAGTGCGTGTCTGGTGTGTGATATCTACTGTTACAGTCGCGTGTCTGGTGTGTGATATCTACTGTTACAGTCGTGTCTGGTGTGTGATATCTACTGTTACAGTCAGTGTCTGGTGTGTGACATCTACTGTTACAGTCGCGTGTCTGGTGTGTGATATCTACTGTTACAGTCGCGTGTCTGGTGTGTGACATCTACTGTTACAGTCGCGTGTCTGGTGTGTGATATCTACTGTTACAGTCGCGTGTCTGGTGTGTTATGACAGTGTCTGGTGTGTGATATCTACTGTTACAGTCAGTGTCTGGTGTGTGATATCTACTATTACAGTCACGTGTCTGGTGTGTGATATCTACTGTTACAGTTGCGTGTCTGGTGTGTGATATCTACTGTTACAGTCGAGTGTCTGGTGTGTGATATCTACTGTTACAGTTGCGTGTCTGGTGTGTGATATCTACTGTTACAGTCGCGTGTCTGGTGTGTGATATCTACTGTTACAGGCGTGTCTGTTTGACATCTCTTTAATATATACTACGTCTGTTGAATTACACATTGTTTTTGATATCTTTTACATCCGTGTCTGGTGTGTGATATCTACTTTACAGTCCGTGTCTGGTGTGTGAATCTACTGTTACAGTCGCGTGTCGGTGTGTGAATCTACTGTTACAGTCGTGTCTGGTGTGTGATATCTCGTTACAGTCGTGTCTGGTGTGTGATATCTACGTTACAGTCCGTTCTGGTGTGTGATATCTACTGTTACAGTCGCGTGCTGGTGTGTGATCTCTGTACAGTCCGTTCTGGTGTGTGAATCTACTGTTACAGTCAGTGTCTCAGCGTGTCTGGTGTGTGTATCTACTGTTACAGTCGCGTGTCTGGTGTGTGACATCTACTGTTACAGTCGCGTGTCTGGTGTGTGAATCTACTGTTACAGTCGCGTTCTGGTGTGTGAATCTACTGTTACAGTCCGTGTCTGGTGTGTGAATCTACTGTTACAGTCGCGTGTCTGGTGTGTGACATCTACTGTTACAGTTGCGTGCTGGTGTGTGATATCTACTGTTACAGTCACGTGTCTGGTGTGTGATATCTACTGTTACAGTCCGTGTCTGGTGTGTGAATCTACTGTTACAGTGCGTGTCTGGTGTGTGATATCTACTGTTACAGTGCGTGTCTGGTGTGTGAATACTTCTCTGTTATCGACGTGTCTGGTGTGTGATATCTACTGTTACAGTCGCGTGTCTGGTGTGTGAATCTACTGTTACAGTCCGTGTCTGGTGTGTGATATCTACTTTACAGTGGTCTGGTGTGTGATATCTACTGTTACAGTCGGTGTCTGGTGTGTATATCTACTTTACAGTGGTGTCTGGTGTGATATCTACTTACAGTGGTGTCTGGTGTGTGATATCTACTGTTACAGTGCGTGTCTGGTGTGTGAATCTACTGTTACAGTCGCGTGTCTGGTGTGTGAATCTACTGTTACAGTCGCGTGTCTGGTGTGTGAATCTACTGTTACAGTCGCGTGTCTGGTGTGTGATATCTACTGTTACAGTCGCGTGTCTGGTTTGTTTATAGCAGTGTCTGGTGTGTGATATCTTTATAAAGTCTGTGTGTTTTATAGTTAGTCTGGTGTTGTTTATATTGTCTGGTTAATTCGTTAGTGTGTCGATTATGTTACATTCGTTTGGTGTGTGTATTTACATAGTTGGTGTTGGTGTATTTACGTACGTCGTGTTGTGTGTACTTCGTTCGTGTTTGTTGTCTTCTGGTGTCTCTGTTTGCTTCTGGTGTCGTCTGTTGTTTCTGTTAGTCCGTTGTTGTGTGATATCTACTGTTACAGTCGTGTCTGGTGTGTGATATCTATTTACAGTCGGTGTCTGGTGTGTGATATCTTTATACAGTCTGGTGTGTATTCTGGTGTGTGATATCTACTGTTACAGTGCGTGTCTGGTGTGTGATATCTACTGTTACAGTCAGTGTCTGGTGTGTGATATCTACTGTTACAGTCAGTGTCTGGTGTGTGATATCACTGTTACAGTCAAGTGTCTGGTGTGTGATATCTACTGTTACAGTCAAGTGTCTGGTGTGTGATATCCTGTTACAGTCAGTTCTGGTGTGTGATCTATGTTACGTCATTCTGTGTGTGTCTCTGTTTGTGTATTCTGGTGTGTGAATCTACTGTTACAGTGAGTGTCTGGTGTGTGACATCTACTGTTACAGTCGAGTGTCTGGTTTGACATCTACTGTTACAGTGAGTGTCTGGTTTGATTCTACTGTTACAGTCGAGTGTCTGGTGTGTGATATCTACTGTTACAGTCGTGTCTGGTGTGTGACATCTACTGTTACAGTGCGTGTCTGGTGTGTGACATCTACTGTTACAGTCGAGTGTCTGGTGTGTGACATCTACTGTTACAGTCTGCAGTCAGTGTCTGGTGTGTGATATCTACTGTTACAGTCACGTGTCTGGTGTGTGACATCTACTGTTACAGTCGAGTTCTGGTGTGTGACATCTACTGTTACAGTCGAGTGTCTGGTGTGTGACATCTACTGTTACAGTCGAGTGTCTGGTGTGTGACATCTACTGTTACAGTCGAGTGTCTGGTGTGTGACATCTACTGTTACAGTCGGTGTCTGGTGTGCATCTACTGTTACAGTCACGTGTCTGGTGTGTGATATCTTGTTACAGTGCGTGTCTGGTGTGTGACATCATGTTACAGTGAGTGTCTGGTGTGTGATATCTTGTTCACACGTGTCTGGTGTGTGACATCTACTGTTCAGTCGAGTGTCTGGTGTGTGACATCTCTGTTATCGAGTGTCTGGTGTGTGACATCTCTGTTACTAGTCGAGTGTCTGGTGTGTGACATCTTTTACAGTGTGTCTGGTGTGTACATCTTTTACAGTCGTGTCTGGTGTGTGACATTTCAGTCAGTGTCTGGTGTGTGATATCTACTGTTACAGTCGCGTGTCTGGTGTGTGATATCTACTGTTACAGTCGCGTGTCTGGTGTGTGATATCTACTGTTACAGTCGCGTGTCTGGTGTGTGATATCTACTGTTACAGTCGCGTGTCTGGTGTGTGATATCTACTGTTACAGTCACGTGTCTGGTGTGTGATATCTACTGTTACAGTCGCGTGTCTGGTGTGTGATATCTACTGTTACAGTCGCGTGTCTGATATCTGCTGTTATAGACAAGTGTCTGGTGTGTGATATCTACTGTTATAGACAAGTGCCTTGTGAATGATATCTACTATTACAGTTGAGTGTCTGGTGTGTGATATCTACTATTACAGTTGAGTGTCTGGTGTGTAATATCTACTGTTACAGTCGAGTGTCTGGTGTGTGATATCTACTATTACAGTTGAGTGTCTGGTGTGTGATATCTACTATTACAGTGAGTGTCTGTGTGTGATATCTACTGTTACAGTCAAGTGTCTGGTGTGTGATATCTACTGTTACAGTCAAGTGTCTGGTGTGTGATATCTACTGGTAAAGTCATGTGTCAGATGTTCGATATATGTTGTTACAGCCATATCTCAGTTGTTTGATATTTGCTGTTACACCTATGTGTCAGATGTTTGATATCTGTTGTTACAGTCATGTGGCAGATGTTTGATGTCTGCTGTTACTGTCATGTGTAAGATGTTTGATATCTGTGGTTACAGTCATGTGTCAGATGTTTGATATCTACTGTTACTGTCATGTGTCAGATGTTTGATATCTGTTGTTACTGTCATGTGTCAGATGTTTGATATCTGTTGTTACTGTCATGTGTCAGATGTTTGATATCTGTTGTTACTGTCATGTGTCAGATGTTTGATATCTGTTGTTACTGTCATGTGTCAGATGTTTGATATCTGTTGTTACTGTCATGTATCAGATGTTTGATATCTGTTGTTACAGTCATGTGTCAGATGTTTGATATCTGTTGTTACTGTCATGTGTCAGATGTTTGATATCTGCTGTTACAGTCATGTCTCAGATGTTTGATATCTGTTGTTACTGTCATGTCTCAGATGTTTGATATCTGTTGTTACTGTCATGTGTCAGATGTTCGATATCTGTTGTTACAGTCATGTGTCAGATGTTTGATATCTGTTGTTAAGGTCATGTGTCAGATGTTTGATATCTGTTGTTACTGTCATGTGTCAGATGTTTGATATCTGCCATTACAGCTGTGTGTCCCCGGGGGCTGGTGTCTCAGACTGGATTCCCCCCCTGCACACCGTGTCCTCCCCAGACATTCTCACAAAATGCAACTACCTGTATTGACTGTCCCGACAAGAAGTTCACGAGAGGGCCACAAGGTGGCGCTGACAGTGGCGCCTGCAAAGGTTTGAACACTCAACTACAGTTGGCAATAAGCAGTTATATTTTACATTTCCTTTACTCCTTTACTGTATTTTGTGTTAGTTGTGTGTGTGTGATGATGGTGATTGTTGAAGTTTACTCTTTGGTGATTGATTGTAGCTGACTATGATTATTGGTGATTGACATGGTTGTAGCTGAGCGTAATTACTGGTGATTGGTGTGGTAACAGTGTAGCTGAGTGTGATTACGGTGAACGGTGTGGTTGTAGCTGAGTGTGATTACTGGTGATTGGTGTGGTTGTAGCTGAGTGTGATTACTGGTGACAGGTGTGGTTGTAGCTGAGTGTGATTACGGTGAACGGTGTGGTTGTAGCTGAGTGTGATTACTGGTGATTGGTGTGGTTGTAGCTGAGTGTGATTACTGGTGACTGATGTGGTTGTAGCTGAATGTGATTACTGGTGACTGGTGTGGTTGTAGCTGAGTGTGATTACTGGTGATTGGTGTGGTTGTAGCTGAATGTGATTACTGGTGACTGGTGTGGTTGTAGCTGAGTGTGATTACTGGTGATTGGTGTGGTTGTAGCTGAGTGTGATTACTGGTGACTGGTGTGGTTGTAGCTGAATGTGATTACTGGTGACTGGTGTGGTTGTAGCTGAGTGTGATTACTGGTGACTGGTGTGGTTGTAGCTGAGTGTGATTACTGGTGATTGGTGTGGTTGTAGCTGAGTGTGATTACTGGTGATTGGTGTGGTTGTAGCTGAGTGTGATTACTGGTGACTGATGTGGTTGTAGCTGAGTGTGATTACTGGTGACTGGTGTGGTTGTAGCTGAGTGTGATTACTGGTGACTGGTGTGGTTGTAGCTGAGTGTGATTACTGGTGACTGGTGTGGTTGTAGCTGAGTGTGATTACTGGTGACTGGTGTGGTTGTAGCTGAGTGGGATTACTGGTGACTGGTGTGGTTGTAGCTGAGTGTGATTACTGGTGACTGGTGTGGTTGTAGCTGAATGTGATTACTGGTGACTGGTGTGGTTGTAGCTGAGTGTGATTACTGGTGACTGGTGTGGTTGTAGCTGAGTGTGATTACTGGTGATTGGTGTGGTTGTAGCTGAGTGTGATTACTGGTGATTGGTGTGGTTGTAGCTGAGTGTGATTACTGGTGACTGATGTGGTTGTAGCTGAGTGTGATTACTGGTGATTGGTGTGTTTGTAGCTGAGTGTGATTACTGGTGACTGGTGTGGTTGTAGCTGAGTGTGATTACTGGTGACTGATGTGGTTGTAGCTGAGTGTGATTACTGGTGACTGGTGTGGTTGTAGCTGAGTGTGATTACTGGTGACTGGTGTGGTTGTAGCTGAGTGGGATTACTGGTGACTGATGTGGTTGTAGCTGAGTGTGATTACTGGTGACTGGTGTGGTTGTAGCTGAGTGTGATTACTGGTGACTGATGTGGTTGTAGCTGAGTGTGATTACTGGTGACTGATGTGGTTGTAGCTGAGTGTGATTACTGGTGATTGGTGTGGTTGTAGCTGAGTGTGATTACTGGTGATTGATGTGGTTTTAGCTGAGTGTGATTACTGGTGATTGGTGTGGTTGTAGCTGAGTGTGATTACTGGTGACTGATGTGGTTGTAGCTGAATGTGATTACTGGTGACTGATGTGGTTGTAGCTGAATGTGATTACTGGTGACTGATGTGGTTGTAGCTGATTGTGATTAGTGGTGACTGATGTGGTTGTAGCTGAGTGTGATTACTGGTGACTGATGTGGTTGTAGCTGAATGTGATTACTGGTGACTGATGTGGTTATAGCTGAATGTGATTACTGGTGATTGATGTGGTTGTAGCTGAATGTGATTACTGGTGACTGATGTGGTTGTAGCTGAGTGTGATTACTGGTGACTGATGTGGTTGTAGCTGAGTGTGATTACTGGTGACTGGTGTGGTTGTAGCTGAGTGTGATTACTGGTGACTGATGTGGTTGTAGCTGAGTGTGATTACTGGTGACTGGATGTGGTTGTAGCTAAAGTGTGATTACTGGTGACTGATGTGGTTGTAGCTGAGTGTGATTACTGGTGACTGATGTGGTTGTAGCTGAGTGTGATTACTGGTGACTGATGTGGTTGTAGCTGAGTGTGATTACTGGTGACTGATGTGGTTGTAGCTGAGTGTGATTACTGGTGATTGGTGTGGTTGTAGCTGAGTGTGATTACTGGTGATTGATGTGGTTTTAGCTGAGTGTGATTACTGATGATTGGTGTGGTTGTAGCTGAGTGTGATTACTGGTGACTTATGTGGTTGTAGCTGAATGTGATTACTGGTGACTGATGTGGTTGTAGCTGAATGTGATTACTGGTGACTGATGTGGTTGTAGCTGATTGTGATTAGTGGTGACTGATGTGGTTGTAGCTGAGTGTGATTACTGGTGACTGATGTGGTTGTAGCTGAATGTGATTACTGGTGACTGATGTGGTTATAGCTGAATGTGATTACTGGTGATTGATGTGGTTGTAGCTGAATGTGATTACTGGTGACTGATGTGGTTGTAGCTGAGTGTGATTACTGGTGACTGATGTGGTTGTAGCTGACTATGATTACTGGTGATTGATGTGGTTGTAGCTGAGTGTGATTACTGGTGACTGATGTGGTTGTAGCTGAATGTGATTACTGGTGACTGATGTGGTTGTAGCTGAATGTGATTAGTGGTGACTGATGTGGTTGTAGCTGAGTGTGATTACTGGTGACTGATGTGGTTGTAGCTGACTATGATTACTGGTGATTGATGTGGTTGTAGCTGAATGTGATTACTGGTGACTGATATGGTTGTAGCTGAGTGTGATTACTGGTGACTGATGTGGTTGTAGCTGAGTGTGATTACTGGTGACTGATGTGGTTGTAGCTGACTATGATTACTGGTGACTGATGTGGTTGTAGCTGACTATGATTACTGGTAATTGATGTGGTTGTAGCTGAGTGTGATTACTGGTGACTGATGTGGTTGTAGCTGAATGTGATTACTGGTGACTGATGTGGTTGTAGCTGAATGTGATTAGTGGTGACTGATGTGGTTGTAGCTGAGTGTGATTACTGGTGACTGATGTGGTTGTAGCTGAGTGTGATTACTGGTGACTGATGTGGTTGTAGCTGAGTGTGATTACTGGTGATTGATGTGGTTGTAGCTGAGTGTGATTACTGGTGACTGATGTGGTTGTAGCTGAGTGTGATTACTGGTGACTGATGTGGTTGTAGCTGAGTGTGATTACTGGTGACTGATATGGTTGTAGCTGAGTGTGATTACTGGTGACTGATGTGGTTGTAGCTGAATGTGATTACTGGTGACTGATGTGGTTGTAGCTGAGTGTGATTACTGGTGACTGATGTGGTTGTAGCTGAGTGTGATTACTGGTGACTGATGTGGTTGTAGCTGAATGTGATTACTGGTGACTGATGTGGTTGTAGCTGAGTGTGATTACTGGTGACTGATGTGGTTGTAGCTGAATGTGATTACTGGTGACTGATATGGTTGTAGCTGAATGTGATTACTGGTGACTGATGTGGTTGTAGCTGAATGTGATTACTAGTGATTGGTGTGGTTGTAGCTGAATGTGATTACTAGTGATTGGTGTGGTTGTAGCTGAATGTGATTACTGGTGATTGGTGTGGTTGTAGCTGAAGTGTGATTACTGGTGACTGATGTGGTTGTAGCTGAGTGTGATTACTGGTGACTGATGTGGTTGTAGCTGAGTGTGATTACTGGTGACTGATGTGGTTGTAGCTGAGTGTGATTAGTGGTGACTGATGTGGTTGTAGCTGAGTGTGATTACTGGTGACTGATGTGGTTGTAGCTGAGTGTGATTACTGGTGACTGATGTGGTTGTAGCTGAAGTGTGATTACTGGTGACTGATGTGGTTGTAGCTGAGTGTGATTACTGGTGACTGATGTGGTTGTAGCTGAATGTGATTACTGGTGACTGATGTGGTTGTAGCTGAGTGTGATTACTGGTGACTGATGTGGTTGTAGCTGAATGTGATTACTGGTGACTGATGTGGTTGTAGCTGAATGTGATTACTGGTGACTGATGTGGTTGTAGCTGAATGTGATTACTAGTGATTGGTGTGGTTGTAGCTGAATGTGATTACTAGTGATTGGTGTGGTTGTAGCTGAATGTGATTACTAGTGATTGGTGTGGTTGTAGCTGAATGTGATTACTGGTGATTGATGTGGTTGTAGCTGAGTGTGATTACTGGTGACTGATGTGGTTGTAGCTGAGTGTGATTAGTGGTGACTGATGTGGTTGTAGCTGAGTGTGATTAGTGGTGACTGATGTGGTTGTAGCTGAGTGTGATTACTGGTGACTGATGTGGTTGTAGCTGAGTGTGATTACTGGTGACTGATGTGGTTGTAGCTGAGTGTTCACCTGGTCACTTCTCCTACGATGGTCATGAGCCGTGTCGACCCTGTCCTAGAGGTTACTACCAGGTCCAGAGTGGCCAGACAGACTGCACTCCTTGCCCTGGACACAAGACAGCACACGAAGGGTCAAACAGCCCTGACCACTGCACAGGAATTGGTGAGTTTTGTGGTAGTGGTAATCATATGACAACACAGGATGGATCAACCTGCTTGACGATTGCGTAAAAACCGGTGGGTTTTTTTTTGTATCACCTGGTAATGGTAATCCCATGCACTGCCAGATGCCATATGTTAATACTCTGTTCTGTCTGTTGCATATTCACACATGACAGTATTTTTATCTGCTGTGGCTATGAGAAGTGTAAGTTAATGCCTACTTTTTAAGAGTAATGTTTGTGTTTCCCGTTGCACAGCCAGTGTTAGTTCTAGGTTGAATACTTTACCCCTCATGTTTTTCCCATGCTACATACGGTAGTTATTTCCTACATTCAGCTGTTTTATGACTTTTATTAATCTGTATACGGTGCCCTAAATTGTACACATTATCTTGTTCAGCGTTTCTCAACCAGATTTACACAAGGGACCATCTCGTTGTAGTCTTTGGTGTGATTATTAGTTTTGGTAGCAGCTGATTGTGGATAATTTTTGATTGATTGTGGTTATTGGTGATTTATAATGGTTATGATTAAATGTGATTATTGGGGATCGTAACCCATCGTTTAATGAACGATTATTTTGTTATTATTCATCTGGTATATGTTCTACAGTACAGCTACCTGTAGCTGTAGGGTTTGACACTAAAACTAGTTTTGAGAGCCATGAGCAGAGCGCCGTGGCTCTGTGGCAGAGCTTAGGACTCTTGACTACGAGGACCCGGGTTCGAATCCTGTACTGCAGTGTTAAAACTTTGGGCAAGTTTTTTCACTCTACATGATCCAGCTATAGAGAGTAGTGGATACGTGTATGAGCAGCCTTCTCGCATTAATTGTATTATGTGGCTGGATGCTTCCCAGAGAAGTTGAGATGGTGTCTGATTGAACAGGTCTGTCAGGGAAGTAAAGTGCTTTGAGCAATTCTGCGGATTGGATACTGTGCTATATAAGAACTTACGTTTACATTTTTGATTCAGAGACACTGGTGGAAATGACAGAAATGGCTGATAAGAGAGCCTCAGGAGCACCATATAATTACACAACTGTCCTATCCCCGGGAGAATGCAAAGACTTGTGTAGCATTGACACCAAGTGTGTCGCAGCCATGCGGTCCAGTGGTTATTGTTACATCTATAGCAATAAACCAACACTGACCACAGGTACTGGCTACACTGTGTTCATGAAGGTTGTGATTGCATCTACAGGTATGTCACACTTAAATTTCCAGGTATATCTTCACTGGCATGTATATAATATCCACTAACCATGTTGTCGTTTTACTCGGAGACCATCATAACCCCTATGGTATTTAAATATAATTAAAAAAAATCAAATAATGCAGAGGACTTCAGGGATTCTTGGCCCATTTTTGTGTTTTAGAGTAGGTGGATGAACCTATTTCACTCACTCTCACGAAAGCTGTACAAACAATGGGGTTGCAGTGAAATGGAAAATTGGGAAAATATATTTGTGCAACTTAAACAAAACATTTGTTACGTGCAGACAAATGTTGGATCTACTTTTCATGTATATTATACTTTCAATTTAAACAACACTTGAACACAGTGTTTTCTGGTTCATTTTCCACATACTCAGTCGGTATGGCTGTTTAGCAAACTTCCTTTTTAGTTACGAAAATTTGATTGATACAAAACATTGTTACGGATACATGAAACAATTTTATTCAGCGTGACGTAAGCTTTAGTGCTTTTGTGTCATAGTTCATTACAGTTTTGAATATGAATAACGTATATTGTACTGATGTATTATGATATTATTGGTTTGTGAATTGAATTTGAAGCGATGGTCTGGCATGCCTCTTGTATATGTAACAAACACGCCACGTGTGTGGGGTGGGGTTGCGTGTGTGACAGAGGCGCAGACACTTGTCAACAGTTGCCATTTATAACTTACCTTTCAGTAAAAAGACAAGCTTGTATGCATTATTGTGTTAACATAACATTGACAACAGAACATTATCAGCTCAATGCTTTCTTATTACATTTAAAAAAAAAAATCCCCGTGTCTTGCTAGTTGTGGGCAATTTCAGCATTTTATTCACTAATATACACTGTACTGTGATTGAAAATATGATTACACAACATCTTGGCTAATTTTTGATTTTCTTTTATATATCTGAAGCCAGGAAATGTTAAGCTTTCAGTCGGCACAAAAATCGTTAAAAAACACAATTTGAATTTTTACATCATGTCACATTTCTGCACAGTTTTCGTGAGAGTGAGGCATTTATTTAAAGACATAACACTTGATTTGGTGAACTGGTCTACACCATCTGTCAGCTGTGTGATTTATATGTATATAATTGTGTATAACTCATCAAATTAGGCCTAGAAGTAGTTCCTGAAGTCTGATCACTGCAGTTAAATCATTCCGCCTGAGTAAACTCAGTTTTATGACCAACATTGTCTATTATGACACTACATGTACTGGCCTAATCTGCTAGAGGTCACCTCACATCATTATCTCATGTAGGATTATTATATATAAAATATATACACATGTTCATACATACATACATACATACATACATACATACATTTTAAGATAATATATTTATTATTTAACTAATTTATCATTATTTCTTTATTAATATTTAATATTATGCTAATGTTTTAATTTACATTAATTTATATTTATGTAATTTTCTGAATATTTGAGAAACTATGTCATATATTTGAATTACTAAGTGTATATATATATAGCATTTTTTTAATATATCAAATTTACCATGATATACATTGTACAAACGTTTATATGATTCCAGGTTCATCTTATTAAAAATAATTATAATTGTGATGAGTATATGTCCTATAAACGGGCAGTTTCCGGAGATACTATGTCTAGAAATGCTAATAACAATACGTACGTACATACGTATGTACGTACATACATACACACATACCGGGTTACATACATATAACAGATAAAACAAATTGAAAACATGATCCCTTGTAGCGTGTGTTACTGGATTCTGCAAGAATGGAGGGATTTGTGAGGTGGAGAACAGCAGGTATCCAATATGTCATTGCGCTCCAGGTAAGACATTCACACAGGCTGCGTTGTTAGGAACACAATAGATACATTAGAATCTTATCTTTCACCCCATCAAATTAGTTTCGAAGGTATTGGATATATGACATCAAAATGTTGACACATGTCAGTGTTTTACCAGGCATCTAAAACGTGTCACATAAAAATAACTCGATTCTGAGCCGCCACAAAACATGCTGCACTAAAATATTGTTTATATGGCCAAACCACATGGCACAAAATATTAAGATGTCCCAAACATACAATGTTGCATTTTTATGATTTTGGATAGACCCTAAGTAGCACCAAGAGTCAAAATAACATTGCAGATTTATTTTGTGTTTAATATACCCAGATGTTCGTTCTAAGAATAACACTCAGGTGAGTGCGATTCATCTCCCTACTGTACTAATGTTCTCTGTGTGCAGGATACACAGGTATTCACTGTGAGACTGACATTGATGAGTGCGCATCATCTCCCTGCTACTACGGTGGTAACTGCACTGATGGAGTCAACGGCTACACGTGTCTCTGCCCTAAAAGTATGACTCGTACTACTTAAATTAATGTGTATGGGAATTAAGTTTTGATTTTCCAAAACTCTGATTTGAAATAAAACATGCAAAACATTGATTTTAGGGAATATACTGATTACCTTGTTCATATCATCTTGTTGTTCACGTGAAATGTGTTATTCAGCTAGTTCCCTGTAACAACAGACTTTAAAGCTGTAACTATTTTTGATTCAGAGACACATATGAAAATGACAGAAATGGCTGATAAGAGTGCAGAAGGAGCATCAGATAATTACACAACTGATCTATCCCCGGGAGAATGTAAAGACTGGTGTAGCAATGACACCAAATGTGTCGCAGCCATGTGGTCCAGTGGTTATTGTTTCATCTATTACAATAAACCAACACTGCACCCGTCTACTAGCTACACTGTGTTCATGAAGACTGCGATCGCATCATCAGGTATGTTAAATAATGTCCGCATATTTTGTTATTTTTAGAAGTGAACCTTGCATTCATGTCTGCAGCCGGCTGTACTCATAGTTCTACTGTTCTGAGGAGTGCGATCATCATTTGTTTTGTTGACACATACACCAAAAAAGGCATCTTTTTTGGGCATCATTTTTGGCTAATTAATTGGCACCAATGTCGTTTTTTTACTTCACATTACTTATCATCCATTGTCAGCAAATCTCAAGGAGTGATCAGGGTTGTTTCTGATTGAACACATGCGGTATGTCTTTGTTGCCATTCTTGTAAAACCTGAGTGTCTAATGCTCTGTTGTACTGTACGTGTAGGTGCACAAAAACATTATGCGAGTGAGTGAGTGAGTTTATTTAGTAAAACATTATAATACATGCACATAAAAGAATTTGTATACAATGCATAAGCAAATAACAAAATACGCATATATATAATATTTACCGAGGATATAAACACATTAAAGCACACAATAGTACACTTGTTTCCAATGAAAGATGAAGTCAGAGTTGTTGACTTATGTGTTCTTCGCAGCTAATAGAGCCACATATATGGAACAAAAACAGCGACAGCAAGCAGTTTCCATGGAAACAAGTCTTTCACATTTCCAAAGGAGCAAAACACATTTTCAGTGAGACAAGTCTCCAAATGATCAAAATCAAGTTCAAATAAGCAATTCCAATTCCTTATAGCTTAAAAATTGTGTAACATTTGGTGGGAACATATTGCCATCTAGGAGGAATAGCTTAGCATAAAATTACATAGGTGACACACACGCGCACGCAGACACGCACACACACACACACACACACACACACACACACACACACACACACACACACACACACACACACACACACACACACACACACACACACACACAACAACACACACACACACACACACACACACACACACACACACACACACACACACACACACACACACACACACACACACACACACACACACACACACACACACACACACACACACACACACACACACACACACACACACACACACACACACACACACACACACACACACACACACACACACACACACACACACACACACACACACACACACACACACACACACACACACACACACACACACACACACACACACACACACACACACACACACACACACACACACACACACACACACACACACACACACACACACACACACACACACACACACACACACACACACACACACACACACACACACACACACACACACACACACACACACACACACACACACACACACACACACACACACACACACACACACACACACACACACACACACACACACACACACACACACACACACACACACACACACACACACACACACACACACACACACACACACACACACACACACACACACACACACACACACACACACACACACACACACACACACACACACACACACACACACACACACACACACACACACACACACACACACACACACACACACACACACACACATTATGAGGTTGATATTTTGCTGCAGCATACAATGGCAGTCGCTGTGAATACGAGGAAGACAATTGTGCTGGAGAAGATACAAAGTGTTACCACGGTGGGATGTGTAAGGACGAAAATCTTGACTTCACATGTCTGTGTCGAACCGCAGACATCTACACTGGGAAAAGGTTTGTGTTATTTGCTCATTTATTTTATTTTTGATTTCCTGTCTTGGCGTCATGATGTATGTCTTGGTGTGGCCAGAATTTATTTATGACTTTCATACGATATCTGATCAGATCTGAATAGAACAGTTTTAATGTGCAAACTCTATATTTATGTATGTATCTGCATGCTAATTTAGGGGGCAGTCTGACAGCATCTCCCAAGCACTGAGAATATGTTGTAGTGTTTTGGATTTACTGATACACCATATGATTTGCTGGCTTTTTCAGTAGCTTTACTCATAAATATATGACTATTTATAATTTTTTATGTATATGTCTGCATGGGTGTGCATGCATGTTAGTGTGTGCATGTGAGTGTGTGCATGTGAGTGCAAGAGTGCGTGTGTGTATGTGTGTATGTGTATGTACATATACATGTAACATATTCCCATTACTGAAAACTCCAGAACATACAGTGTCGATGAAAACAAGTGTAAGATATAAACACGAATAATGACAACAGCTGCTCATGCCTTGTAGCTATGTGAGTGGGTGACGCTGACGTAATGTATTGTCACACTATGACACATGACATGTCTGTCAACCTTGCCTTGCCTTGTCTGCCTCCCTTAGGTGTAACGAAGTAAAGAAATTCTGTGTAAACAATGAGTGTCAACATGGAGGAACGTGTCAGGTGACCGGTGACATTCGCTACATCTGCACATGTGCAGCAGGCTACACGGGACGCAACTGTGAGACAGACATAGGTAAACCAACGTGTCACATTTCTGGTTTAATTGTGACATTGTTTACTTTCTTCCCCCACATCACGAGCCCTCTCTCGATCTCCACCTTCTGTCATCTTCCGACTTTCTCCAGTCCCACTGCTCAGTCTCCCGTGTTTGCTGTGATATGTTTCTGCCGCCGGACATTGCAATTTAAAGCGATTAAATATTAAGAATTCAAAATGACATTTCATTAGTTCATGTCTGTATGAAGTCTGTCTGTATAGACGAGACAGTTGTTGTTAACTGTTTTAATGAATATACGAAGTACCCGTGCCTGGACACAGTTGATGATGTCTCTTTAGACAAGTTACGGATGTACAAAGTACCTGTGTCTGTAATGAGGAATGTGTACAGAGTTGTTATCTGTACAGATGAGTGTAGAAAATGTCCATGTGTGTAAGTTAGGACATGTACAGACAACAAGTTGTTGTTACTGGTGTAAGATAGGACATATACTGACAAGTTGTTGTTACCGGTGTAAGTTAGGACATGTACTGACAAGTTGTTGTTACCGGTGTAAGTTAGGACATTTACAGACAGGATATTGCTACTGGTGTAAGTTAGGACGTGTACAGACAAGTTGTTGTTTCCTGTACAGACGAGTGTGCTGAGAACCCTTGTCTGTATGGAGGGACATGCACAGACAAAGAGAACGACTTCTCCTGTGCCTGTCCTGATGGCTTTGCGGGAAAAAAATGTGAGATGCGCCCAACTCCAGGTAGTCTGTGTAGCCTTGACCCTTGTGGTGGTAAAGGCGTATGTCTCGAGGACTACACCACAAGTAAAGCACGGTGCATCTGCCAACCAGGGTACACCTCAGGTAAGAATATGTCAGCTAAAATCACTTTTTCACACACAATAAGTACGGTAGTACAGCCACGTAATTAATCATAACCAACTGTCATTTAGACATGTAATATTTACCAGCTGATTTGCCTGGTGTAGTCCAAGGAAAAAAGGCAGTTTGCCTGCGATAAAAATGTTTTGAAATTGTGACCTCCAAGATCCCCACCTACCCTAACAGAGCTTTGGACTCTCGACTACGAGAACCCGGGTTCGAATCCTGTGTTGCTGTGTTAAAACCTTTTGTTGTTTCACTCTACATTGCTCCAGTTCACTCAGCTGTATAAATGAGTATCTGGCTATAGACAGTGGTGGATATGTGTAGAGCAGCCTTCGCGCATTAATTGTAGCATATGGCTGGATGCTTCCCAGAGAAGCCAAAATTGTGTCTGAGTGAATAGGTCTGTCAGGGAAGTAAATTGTAAAGTGTTTTTGAATGGTCCTGAGGCCTGGATACTGCGCTATGTAAGAACTTGCCTTTTTGCAATTGTTTACCCATATATGCAGAATTGACAGAGATAATGCAATTTTTTAATTGTGATGACTGAGATTCCCATCCCTTGGATAAATGAGGGAGGGAGCAAGGAAGGGAGTCTGTATAAATATTAAAAATAAATTATATTAATTAAATGATAAATGAGTGGATTGTTTCAGATGTTGTCTCAATTAGTTTTGTGAATGTCAGAATGAGTTGTTTATAGGTCGCTATAAGACACTGTGGCTAGACACAAGTGATCCCGATGCAACTGGGGACGACGAAACTTTAGCAACATTGAAACAGGTCAGTAGTTTGTACTTAGTACAGTGAACCTCAGAGTAAGGATCTCCCTTATTGAACTGAATACCAAGATGGCTGTTTTAGCAGGGTTCATTGTCTATATACCCCAGGTGCTTCATTAACAATCTGTAGTGTTTTCCTAATCCAAATGAGTCCCCACCTGGGAGGCTACGTAAATGTCTACATCAAATAAAATCTGCTGACGTTGCACAAAAGAAACCAGACCTGGATTCAGACTCATAAACAACTACTGTCCAATATAAAACCTCTTATTTGTTTCAAAGTTATGGGAACCTCATATAGCAGTACGACTTCACCACCATCTAGACAACAGCAGTTTATTGAACATTAATGTTTTAATTAATTTTTAATACACAATAGACATTATTCATGCATTATCTGAATATTATAAAAAATATATATATATATATTATTTTATTATACTATTTCATGTATAGGCTTATATTTATAATGTATATATATTTTATATATATATATATATATATATATATATATATATATTTTATATATATTATATAATAATGAATATATGTATGTTGTACAACATTCATAGTTTCCTGTTTTGTATCTCTGGCCATTTTCCCACAGAAAGTGTCGGTCTGTGGAGGTACCACCCCAGTTGGGGTGAAGTGTCGGGTGAAGGGTTCAGCCACTACCTTCAGTGAGGGTGACTCAACCAGCCAGGTCCTGCAAGTGGCTTGTAGCACCGCTGGTCTCCTCTGTCTCAACGCCAACCAGACAACTAACACCACGTGTCACGACTACCAGATCCAGTTTACATGTGACGGTAGGTAACCACCGGACACTTGGTGATGGCAGGTAACCACTTGGACACTTGGTGATGGCAGGTAACCACTTGGACACTTGGTGATGGCAGGTAACCACTTGGACACTTGGTGATGGTAGGTGACCATTGGCACTTGGTGATGATAGGTAACCATTAGGACACTTGGTGATGGTAGGTAACCATTGGACACTTGGTGATGATAGGTAACCATTAGACACTTGGTGATGATAGGTAACCATTAGACACTTGGTGATGATAGGTAACCATTAGACACTTGGTGATGATAGGTAACCATTGGACACTTGGTGATGATAGGTAACCATTAGACACTTGGTGATGATAGGTAACCATTGGACACTTGGTGATGATAGGTAACCATTGGACATTTGGTGATGGCAGGTAACCATTGGACACTTGGTGATGGCAGGTAACCATTGGACAGTTAGTGATGGATAGGTAACCATTGGACACTTGGTGATGGCAGGTAACCATTGGACACTTGGTGATGGCAGGTAACCATTGGACAGTTAGTGATGGTAGGTAACCATTGGACACATGGTGATGTTAGGTAATCATTGGACACTTGGTGATGGCAGGTAACCATTGGACACTTGGTGATGGTAGGTAACCATTGGACACTTGGTGATGGTAGGTAACCATTGGACACTTGGTGATGGCAGGTAACCATTAGACACTTGGTGATGGTGAGAAACGACTGGACACTTGATGACAGTGACACTTGGTGATGGTGACACTTGATGATGGTGACACTTGGTGATGGTGGATAATCACTGGACAGTTGGTGAAGGTAAGTGATCACTGGACACAGCAACGGTAATTAGGGGACCATAGGACATTTGCTACATAAATTGTGTTTTCCTTATCTTGGTGTGAGAGCTACAATCTGTTACACTTAACAGGATAATTAAGTTACTAGTAACATGAACTGATATATGTGACAGGAAATATAAAAATTAGTCGGATGTTTTTGCAGCTATTTGCAGTTAGAAATGTTATTTGCATATTTGTTAATGATGTGGTTAATTCATATATATATAAAACATGTTTAAAGAAGTTTGTGTTTAAAAATTAAATTAGCACAACTGAAACTGTCTAATATGTGGCAGTGTCTAAAAGTCAACCTATGTGTATTTCCGATGTTGATATTCTAATTATCTCAGACATGTTTGGTAAGAAAATAACTGAGATGTGACTTTGTGTAGTTTTGTCCACAGCCGGTGGTTCACAGTGTGTCAACGTTGACACGTGTGCTGAGGAGAAGTGTCAGAATGGAGCGACTTGTTCAGACAACTCGGACAAGGACGGTGTGTATCAGTGCCACTGTGCCTCTGGTTTCACCGGCTACAACTGTCAACACAACGTTGATGAGTGTGCCAGCAACCCCTGTCACAACGGAGCGACATGCAACGACATGGTCAATGGCTACAACTGCTCCTGTCGTCATGGTTACGCAGGTTAGTTTTGACATGTGACGTGATCAGTGTTGTCCTGGTGACTGATTACTTTCAGTGAGTAGTCGTCTTAAATTATTTACATATTTAAACGTTCAGTCTCAGTGTTAAAACATCAATGGGCTCTGGTTAAGTGTTCAGACTCAGTGTTAAAACATCAATGGGCTCTGGTTAAGCATCCAGTCTCAGGGGTTAAAACATCAATGGTCTCTGGTTAAGTGTTCAGTCTCAGTGTTAAAACATCAATGGGCTCTGGTTAAGCGTTCAGTCTCAGTGTTAAAACATCAATGGTCTCTGGTTAAGTGTTCAGTCTCAGTGTTAAAACATCAATGGGCTCTGGTTAAGTGTTCAGTCTCGGTGTTAAAACATCAACATCAATGGGCTCTGGTTCAGTCTTGATGTTAAAACATCAATGGGCTCTGGTTAAGTATTCAGTCCCAAAGTTAAAACCATAAATGGGCTCTGGTTAAGCGTTCAGTCTCAATGTTGCCTCTATGTTAGCATATTCACTCACTCAACTCATTCACTCAGTTAAACTCAACTCAACTTTACCTTACCACCCACCAACCTTTAATTTTTACTCAGTTCACCAACCTTTAAGTTCACTCATGTTAAAACATCCTGGGGTTGAACCGGGAAAAAATTTCTGGTTAATTTTAGTCTATTTCCTTTCTGGTTAAAATGCCATTGTGCTTAAAAACCCAAAGGCCCGGGTTGTTAGTCTCTTTAAAACATCTAGGCCTTTTCATCTTCCGTCACGTTAAAATCAAGGCTCTGGTTAGTGTTCAGTCGTTAAAACATCAATGGCCTGTTTACTTAGCTCGGTGTTAACATCAATGGCTCTGGTTAACTCAGACTCAGTGTTAAAAATTGGCCCGGTTGTTCAGTCTCAGTGAAAAATAACACGGAACAAGGGGGTTAAAAATTGGGCCAAAGGTTGTTCTGTTCAGGGACTTTTCACAGACTCAGTGTTAAAAATTGGGCCAAAGGTTGTTCTGTTAAAACAAGGGACTTTTCACAGACTCAGTGTTAAAAATTGGGCCCGGTTGTTCAGTCTGGGGTTTAAAAACAAGGGGGCCAAGTTGTCACTTGCCAAGGGTTGGGTTCTTGTGCAGTGACTAAACAGACAAGGTTGGGTTAACTTGCTCGGTGTTTCTAATGGGGGTCTGCTTAACACAGACTCGGTGTTAAAAATTGACTGGTTTTTTCAGTCTCAGTGTTAAACAGACAAGGTCACTTTAAGGTGTTTTTCAGTGACTAAACAGACAAGGTCACTTTAAGGTGTTTTTCAGTGCTAAACAGACAAGGGCTTCTTTCAGTGTTCAGTCTCAGTGACTAAACAGACAATGTTCTTGAAGGTGTTCAGTCTCAGTGACTAAAACAAGGTCACTGGTTAAGGGGTTCAGTCTCAGTGACCTAACACGGAACAAGTTTTTAAAATTCAAGGGCTTTTGGGTTTAAATGACTACACAGACAAGTGTTAAACTTCAAGGGTTGGGTTCTGTATCAGTGAAAACACCCGGCTCAAGCGTTCAGTTCAGGGGTTCTTCAAGGGTTTGGGTTAACACCCGACAAATGTTAAAAATCCAGGTGTTCTGGAAGCGTCACAGACTCAGTGTTAAAATTCAGGTGTTCTGGGGAAGTGATCCAGACAAATGTTAAAAATTTCAGGTTGTTCTGTCTCAGTGACTAAAACAAGGTCTCTGGTTAAGTGTTCAGTCTCAGTGTTAAAACATCCATGGTCTCTGGTTAAGTGTCCAGTCTCAGTGTTAAAACATCAATGGTCTCTGGTTAAGTGTCAGTCTCAGTGTTAAAACATCCATGGCCTCTGGTTAAGCATCCAGTCTCAGTGTTAAGACATCAGTGGTCTCTGGTTAAGTGTTCAGTCTCAGTGTTAAAACTTCTATGGGTTCTGGTTAAGCATTCAGTCTCGGTGTTAAAACATCAATGGTCTCTGGTTAAGTGTTCAGTCTCGGTGTTAAAACATCAATAGCTGGTTCTGTTCAGTCTGATTTAAAACATCAATGGGCTCTGGTTAAGTGTTCATGTCAGTGTTAAAACATAAATGGGCTCTGGTTAGCTTGTCTCAGGGCTCTGTTAGCAGTATTCATCACCAGACTAAGTGGCTCTTAAGCGTGTTCTGTGCTCATGTAGCTACACTCACTCACTCACTCACTCACGCACTCACTGTGCAGTGACTACACAGACAAGTGTCACTTGCAGGTGTTCTGTGCAGTGACTACACAGACAAGTGTCACTTGCAGGTGTTCTGTGCAGTGACTACACAGACAAGTGTCACTTGCAGGTGTTCTGTGCAGTGACTACACAGACAAGTGTCACTTGCAGGTGTTCTGTTCAGTGACTACACAGACAAGTGTCACTTGCAGGTGTTCTGTGCTGTGACTACACAGACAAGTGTCACTTGCAGGTGTTCTGTGCAGTGACTACACAGACAAGTGTCACTTGCAGGTGTTCTGTGCAGTGACTACACAGACAAGTGTCACTTGCAGGTGTTCTGTGCAGTGACTACACAGACAAGTGTCACTTGCAGGTGTTCTGTGCAGTGACTACACAGACAAGTGTCACTTGCATGTGTTCTGTGCAGTGACTACACAGACAAGTGTTACTTGCAGGTGTTCTGTGCAGTGACTACACAGACAAGTGTTACTTGCAGGTGTTCTGTGCAGTGACTACACAGACAAGTGTTACTTGCAGGTGTTCTGTGCAGTGACTACACAGACAAGTGTTACTTGCAGGTGTTCTGTGCAGTGACTACACAGACAAGTGTCACTTGCAGGTGTTCTGTGCAGTGACTACACAGACAAGTGTTACTTGCAGGTGTTCTGTGCAGTGACTACACAGACAAGTGTCACTTGCAGGTGTTCTGTGCAGTGACTACACAGACAAGTGTCACTTGCAGGTGTTCTGTGCAGTGACTACACAGACAAGTGTTACTTGCAGGTGTTCTGTGCAGTGACTACACAGACAAGTGTCACTTGCAGGTGTTCTGTGCAGTGACTACACAGACAAGTGTCACTTGCAGGTGTTCTGTGCAGTGACTACACAGACAAGTGTCACTTGCAGTGTTCTGTGCAGTGACTACACAGACAAGTGTCACTTGCAGGTGTTCTGTGCAGTGACTACACAGACAAGTGTCACTTGCAGGTGTTCTGTGCAGTGACTACACAGACAAGTGTCACTTGCAGGTGTTCTGTGCAGTGACTACACAGACAAGTGTTACTTGCAGGTGTTCTGTGCAGTGACTACACAGACAAGTGTTACTTGCAGGTGTTCTGTGCAGTGACTACACAGACAAGTGTCACTTGCAGGTGTTCTGTGCAGTGACTACACAGACAAGTGTTACTTGCAGGTGTTCTGTGCAGTGACTACACAGACAAGTGTTACTTGCAGGTGTTCTGTTCAGTGACTACACAGACAAGTGTCACTTGCAGGTGTTCTGTTCAGTGACTACACAGACAAGTGTTACTTGCAGGTGTTCTGTGCAGTGACTACACAGACAAGTGTCAGTCAAACCTGTGTAATTCCGCTACAACCAAAGAGTGCATCAACGTGTTTGACTCCTATCAATGTGTCTGTCTTCCCGGATACACCGGCAACAGTTGCTCTGTAAGTATCATATTGTGAAGCAATTTAATATGCCAGATTTTTTGTCACGTCAAATTTGTATCTGACTACAATTAATTAATGTTCTTCAACACAGTGAATGAATCTACATTGCTGTGAATGTCTATGCCTCTGTAAATGTGTCTACGTCAGTGTGAATGTGCCGTGTTGATGTGTCTACGCCAACCTCAATATGTCCATGCCACTTTGGCAGTGTGTAAACACCACTATTTAAATGTGCCTACAATAATGGTAAACCACACTAACAGTCAGGCTGACTATGCCACTGCAAATATGTCTACACTACTGTGAATATGTTCTACACCACCATGAATGCGCATAGACCATTGTAAGTTTGTCTACTCCACTATGAATACATCTATGCACTGAATGTGCCTAAACCATTTTGAATGTGTTTACACCACTGTGAATGTGCCTACTGTATTGCAATGAGTCTACACCACTGTGAATGTGCCTACTCTATTTCAATGCGTCTACACCACTGTGAATGTGCCTACACCACTGTGAATGTGCCTACTCTATTGCAATGAGTATACACCACTGTGAATGTGTCTACACCACTGTGAATGTGCCTACTCTATTGCAATGCGTCTACACCACTGTGAATGTGCCTACACCACTGTGAATGTGCCTACTCTATTGCAATGAGTATACACCACTGTGAATGTGCCTACCCTATTTCAATGCGTCTACACCACTGTGAATGTGCCTACACTATTGTGAATGTGCCTATACCACTGTGAATGTGCCTACTTTAGTGCAATGAGTCTACACCACTGTGAATGTGCCTACACCACTGTGAATGTGCCTACTCTAGTGCAACGAGTCTACACCACTGTGAATATGCCTACACCACTGTGGATGTGCCTACTCTATTGCAATGCGTCTACACCACTGTGAATGTGCCTACACTATTGTGAATGTGCCTATACCACTGTGAGTGTGCCTACTCTATTGCAATGCATCTACACCACTGTGAATGTGTCTACCCTAGTGCAATGAGTCTACACCACTGTGAATGTGCCTTCACTATTGTGAATGTGCCTATGCCACTGTGAATGTGCCTACTCTAGTTCAATGAGTCTACACCACTGTGAATGTGCCTACACTATTGTGAATGAGTCTACACCACTGTGAATGTGCCTACTCTATTGCAATGCATCTACACCACTGTGAATGTGCCTACTCTAGTGCAATGCATCTACACCACTGTGAATGTGCCTACTCTAGTGCAATGCATCTACACCACTGTGAATGTGCCTACTCTATTGCAATGCATCTACACCACTGTGAATGTGCCTACTCTATTGCAATGCATCTACACCACTGTGAATGTGCCTACTCTATTGCAATGCATCTACACCACTGTGAATGTGCCTACTCTAGTGCAATGAGTCTACACCACTGTGAATGTGCCTACACCACTGTGAATGTGCCTACACCACTGTGAATGTGCCTACACCACTGTGAATGTGCCTGTGCCGCACTGAACATGCCCCTGTGTTGACAGGAGGACTATGACGAGTGTGTCAGTCAGCCGTGTCTACACAGAGGTGTCTGTGAGAACCAACTCAACGACTTCTCCTGTGGCTGTGCTGAGGGTTGGACGGGCAAGAGATGTGAATCAATCACAAGTTACTGTAGTCCTGATCCGTGCCAGAAAGGTGCTACGTGTGTCGATGTCTTCAAAGACTATTTCTGTCAGTGAGTGTCATGTGCATCATCAATTGCATTTACCCATATGTCATGCAATTATTATGATCATTTTAAAATAGTTAATATTATTACATTTTAGCAATATTATTTAGTTTTTGTTAAATATTTATCATTTACTTGTACTTTTAATTCTTTGGACGTTGAGGTATAATAAATAATGCAATTAATGTTTTATATTACTATTTCACATATAGGCCTACATATAGAATGCATTTTTATTTTTAATTTATTTTATTATAATATCCAATCTTAACTAAAGTAACATGCATGTAAAGTGCCTGAGAACACTGCTGTTGATTCTGGTGCTTTGCTTTTTGTATTATTATGTTAGGTTCACGTACAGGTGCACTTTGTAGATATCCCAACTATATACCTTACGTAACACTTCTCAACCGGGATGTTCGAGCAACTGTGGGGCTGCAGAAAGCCGCCAAGGGGGGTCCCCGAGATGGCACATGTTTTTTAATTTTAATTACTTAAATACAAATCTTAATAAATAAACAATGCGTGTCAAAGTGTGAGGCAATGCTGATCATACACATTTTGTCAATATATGAAAGGCACTGTCAGCCTGTTCGTGAATCGAGACTTATACTGGTCCAGTATGCTGACACTCATACACAAGTTTGTCAATGAATGAAATGGCACTGCTCAGCCTGAACGAATCGAGACATTAAAAACTAAAACTATGACACCTCATGCCTCACAAGGAATCTCATGCCTCACCAGGAACCTCATGCCTCACAAGGAACCTCATGCCTTGCCAGGAACCTCATGCCTGACCAGGAACCTCATGCCTCACCAGGAACCTCATGCCTCACCAGGAACCTCATACCTCACCAGGAACCTCATGCCTCACCAGGAACCTCATGCCTCACCAGGAACCTCATGCCTCACCAGGAACCTCATGCCTCACCAGGAACATCATACATAACAAGGAACCTCATGCCTCACCAGGAACCTCATGCCTCACCAGGAACCTCATGCCTCACCAGGAACCTCATGCCTCACCAGGAACCTCATGCCTCACCAGGAACCCCTCATACATGACAAGGAACCTCATGCCTCACCAGGAACCTCATACCTCACCAGGAACCTCATGCCTCACCAGGAACCTCATATCTCACCAGGAACCTCATGCCTCACCAGGAACGTCATACCTCACCAGGAACCTCATACTTAACAAGGAACCTCATGCCTCACCAGGAACCTCATGCCTCACCAGGAACTCATACATACAAGGAACCTCATGCCTCACCAGGAACCTCATACCTCACCAGGAACCTCATGCCTCACCAGGAACCTCATCTCACCAGGAACCTCATACTTAACAAGGAACCTCATGCCTCACCAGGAACCTCATGCCTCACCAGGAACCTCATGCCTCACCAGGAACCTCATGCCTCACCAGGAACCTCATACATCACAAGGAACCTCATGCCTCACCAGGAACCTCATGCCTCACCAGGAACCTCATACCTCACCAGGAACCTCATGCCTCACCAGGAACATCATACATACAAGGAACCTCATGCCTCACCAGGAACCTCATGCCTCACCAGGAACCTCATATCTCACCAGGAACCTCATGCCTCACCAGGAACCTCATACCTCACCAGGAACCTCATGCCTCACCAGGAACCTCATACAAGGAACCTCATGCCTACCAGGAACCTCATACCTCACCAGGAACCTCATGCCTCACCAGGAACCTCATACTAACAAGAACCTCATCCTCACCAGGAACCTCATGCCTCACCAGGAACCTCATGCCTCACCAGGAACCTCATACATCACAAGGAACCTCATGCCTCACCAGGAACCTCATGCCTCACCAGGAACCTCATACCTCACCAGGAACCTCATGCCTCACCAGGAACCTCATACATCACAAGGAACCTCATGCCTCACCAGGAACCTCATGCCTCACCAGGAACCTCATGCCTCACCAGGAACCTCATGCCTCACCAGGAACCTCATGCCTCACCAGGAACATCATACATAACAAGGAACCTCATGCCTCACCAGGAACCTCATACCTCACCAGGAACCTCATGCCTCACCAGGAACCTCATACCTCACCAGGAACCTCATGCCTCACCAGGAACCTCATCCTCACCAGGAACCTCATACCTCACCAGGAACCTCATGCCTCACCAGGAACCTCATAGCCTCACCAGGAACCTCATCCTCACCAGGAACCTCATGCCTCACCAGGAACCTCATGCCTCACCAGGAACCTCATCCTCACCAGGAACCTCATCCTCACCAGGAACCTCATGCCTCACCAGGAACCTCATGCCTCACCAGGAACCTCATGCCTCACCAGGAACCTCATGCCTCACCAGGAACATCATACATAACAAGGAACCTCATGCCTCACCAGGAACCTCATACCTCACCAGGAACCTCATGCCTCACCAGGAACCTCATACTCACCAGGAACCTCATGCCTCACCAGGAACCTCATACCTCACCAGGAACCTCATGCCTCACCAGGAACCTCATACCTCACCAGGAACCTCATACCTCACCAGGAACCTCATGCCTCACCAGGAACCTCATACCTCACCAGGAACCTCATGCCTCACCAGGAACCTCATACATCACAAGGAACCTCATACCTCACCAGGAACCTCATGCCTCACCATGAACCTCATACCTCACCAGGAACCTCATGCCTCACCAGGAACCTCATGCCTCACCAGGAACCTCATGCCTCACCAGGAACCTCTTGCCTCACCAGGAACCTCATGCCTCACCAGGAACCTCATACATCACAAGGAACCTCATGCCTCACCAGGAACCTCATGCCTCACCAGGAACCTCATGCCTCACCAGGAACCTCATGCCTCACCAGGAACCTCATGCCTCACCAGGAACCTCATACCTCACCAGGAACCTCATGCCTCACCAGGAACCTCACACATCACAAGGAACCTCATGCCTCACCAGGAACCTCATGCCTCACCAGGAACCTCATGCCTCACCAGGAACATCATACATAACAAGGAACCTCATGCCTCACCAGGAACCTCATACCTCACCAGGAACCTCATGCCTCACCAGGAACCTCATACTCACCAGGAACCTCATGCCTCACCAGGAACCTCATACCTCACCAGGAACCTCATACCTCACCAGGAACCTCATGCCTCACCAGGAACCTCATGCCTCACCAGGAACCTCATGCCTCACCAGGAACCTCATGCCTCACCAGGAACCTCATGCCTCACCAGGAACCTCATGCCTCACCAGGAACCTCATACATCACAAGGAACCTCATGCCTCACCACGAACCTCATGCCTCACCAGGAACCTCATGCTTCACCAGGAACCTCATGCCTCACCAGGAACCTCATGCCTCACCAGGTGCCACCGAGAGTTTGAACAGGTGCATATGTTCATTCTGGGGAGAAACATGGATTCTGGTAAATGACATGTATTAGGACACGTAACCTGTCAGAGTTGTTGGACATATTTAATAGTTATTCCTGAATTCAGTAAGGAACAAACAGCTTTTTGCATGTGAATTGCAAACATATTTACTGACAACGTTGCCATTCATTAAGAAAATCTTGAAGGCTTACCCATATTATATTAAACCAAGATCATTTAACCCAAACCGACGTATTACGTTTATTTAATTTATTTGATTAGTAATAGTTAACAAATGGTGTAATGACACTACACATGAAATATTCTTTTTAAAAGTATCGTAAACCCCTAATTTATAAAAGCAATATATTTTATCATCAAAAGGTATAGAGAATCCCTGGAATTGTATATTAAACACATGCAATCCTTGGCCTGCATTCAATATACCGCATTCAGGCACCCTTGTTTTCAGCAGTCTCTGACATTTATCTATGAAACAGATATCAGATCAATCATTTATTGTAATTACTTCCTGTCAACCCAGTGACAACCCCAGAAGTTCCACCTGTATCTGCAACTTCTGCACCCATGTGACTACATAAACACACATGCATGTCTGGATGAATAAATAATTTCTAAACACTATATAGCCATATGCCACCCCAGCTTGAATTTTACGCGACGTCAGTAGCACCAAGTTAGTTTACAACAGAAACAAGAAACAGCAAATGTGGTCTCTCCACCTGGCGGATGACTGGTGAAAACAGTAAAGCTATACCGGTGCCACTAGGTGGCAACACCATTTTGTAGGAAGGAGAGTTGGAGAAACAGAATAATGTAATACAAATTGTAACATTTGGTTTCGTGAACCTGGAAAACACATTTCTAGGTGCTCTGGTGGTACTTGCAGGTGCACAAGAGGTTATTGGGGACGGAACTGTTCTGACAGCGCTGACTTGTGCACAGTGGGTGACCCGTGTCGGAACGGAGGAACGTGTTATATGGAGCATGGAGAGGCCAAATGTATCTGTACACAGCGTAAGTAGATTCAGTTTATACCATAACAAGTGTTCTTAATAATAAACTTTTATGCTAACTTTGGATCACTATAAATGCATTCCCTCATAAGACGACACTGTACATACAATTTTTAGGTGTCTAAAAATGTATAAATAAATTATTATTGGTCAAAATAAATCATTTCGCAAATTTGTAGATTGTCTGAAAACATACTGAGTCCCAGTATGGGCAGTCGTAAACAAAACAATAATTTTAATTTATTTTTATTGCTACGTATACATATAATAATAGTACATAATGATATGAGTGTGACTTTGTCGTAGTTTTGTAGTGTCCAGGTGTGTGTTGTAGAGTTCAAAGGTGACTGGTGTCACTGTGTCAGAGACTACTGCAGTGACACGGACAACATTTGTGAGAATGGAGGTTCCTGCAGTGTGACGTCAACTGGAAGTTTCACATGCTCTTGTCAACCAGGTGTGACATTAGACCAAAGTTATGTCTCAATGTATTTGTAGCCAAACCATACTTTTGTGGCTGTTATGAGGGGTACAGAATAATTTCTGCCTATGCTATGTCTCCTTTTTATTTTAACATAAAGCCAACTTAAAATTATGGAATTATGCGTAACATTTTACAGTATCATGTAATCTACCATATGTACAGAGTCTGCATTAATTCACTTAATTTTATGCATAACACTTTATTAATTGAAATAGTCTTACACTTGTTAGGTAATTATTTACACTATGTCGGATGTTTGTAATTGAATTATTAATTTTACTTTTTATTATTTTAAAACTTTAATTAAATAATCTATTTATCTAGGTATTTATTTCATTTTACTCTTTTATATTACCCAGTATATCAATATAAGTGTGTTTATATCAACTTTCATTGTGTCTTTTCTTGTATTGTACAGCACCAGCATATTATTGTATAAATATGGTCCTATAAATAAACCTATAAACCTATAAATCTGCTTTGAATATTTTATAGTACCTGAATTTAAGTAGGCAAACATGTTTGTTGCAAACAGGATTTACTGGCATCACGTGTCAAACAGATATAGACGATTGCGCTGGCAGGAACTGTGGGGGTGGCACTTGCATTGACACTGTTAACAACGCATTCTGTCAGTGTCCCATAGGGAAAGTGGGACCTGCCTGTGAGAAAGGTAAGTCCTTAAGGCTATGTTATTTTCCTTGATGTCACTAACCAGGCCTTTATGCAGGCTAAAATCTTTGCAGGCACACATTTTGTGGCGTGAACACGGGGATGTTAACTGACACACAAGCACTCCAGATGAGATGTATTTTATGACCTACAATTAACCTACAAACACACATGTGACACCCATTTTTAAGGCATAACTGATAATATCTATGATTTTTGAAGACTGCTCCTTAATTTTTTTACCTGTCCACACCTGTCTGATATTTCTACTCATCCACGATGGATTTTGTCCGTCCAAATGAGTCTCAAGATCTACACATAGCACTACTACGCCGTGCCACTGTGCTACTATGCCAATATGTTGTCATTGTAATATTTAAAAACTGACATGTTATGTCAAGCTAATGTGTTGTTATCATAATAAGTTAGCTTCTGATAACCTCACATCCAGCCAACATGTTGTTAACACAGTCTTAGTAATCTCTCTCATGCTGTTTCTCGTTCGGAGTATTATTATTTATTATTAGTTTTTTTATTATTATTTTTGTTTTATTTTTAGACTTATTTAGGTAATTAGCATCATTCATGATACCAAAGATGTGGTAGTAGTAGCAGTAGCAGTAGCAGTAGCAGTAGCAGTAGCAGTAGCAGTAGCAGTAGCAGTAGCAGCAGCAGCAGCAGCAGCAGCAGCAGCAGTAGTAGCAGCAGTAGTAGTAGTAGTAGTAGTAGTAGTGTTCTAGTGGTAGGTAATGTTATATATTGTTATTACTTTAATATATTCTTGATGATATTTTAGTTTAAGAATACGTTTTGTGTTCACAAACTTCACATAGGATTTTGTGTTGGTTAAGTATATTGGAATATGTGATGAATTTATGCCACTTGTGCTAAAAATAGTAGTAGTACACTAAAAGTGTACATTTTAACTAGTAGTCTAAAAGATCTTTTGTAGGTATTGTATTAATTAATTGCAGTTACGAAACATTATTTGCTTTACTATTATATATTTTTATTATTTGACTGTTTATATAATAAATGAAAATGTCTTTAAATTATTATGTTCTGGTGGTCTTCGGTATAAGCCCTTAGGGTTTTCTAGAGGATCTCCACGGTTACTTTTTATACTCACTTGTATACTTGTGCATTTATTTGTATGTGGTGACCGAAATAAAACGTTCATTCTTTCAATGTACTTGTGGCTGTAGACACAGACAGAGACCAGGACATGGAGTTTGACGGCCGGGGTGGTGCGTACTCACTGCACACATTTCATGTGAATGTGTCGTCAGTGAGTCTGGGTGTATGGGTGCGCTACACAGACAGCAGTGGCACGGGAACATTCTTGAGTCTGTACCGGGTCAAGTAAGTAGTTTATTTTATACATTCTGCCATAAACAATACTGTAAAGTTCTGGCCAAACTACTCTTCGATGGGGAATGTTTTGCATAAGATATATGTGCCTAGGGTAAAAAGTTACAACATGAATGTTGATACTCGACATATGATGCACAGAGGTAATGCAAGTCAAATTGTTACCACTTCTGTAACTATAATTGTATAAGTTATATAATGTCGACACTATGAACTATAATTGTATACATATTATAATGTTGACTTGGTGTAGTGATATACACTTGAAATTCACAAACATGCTTATCATGAGATATCAGAACATATCATCTGTGGGTTATCGATGAAAAAGTATGTTTACATCCACTGTTGCATGAAAAGGTTTTTACATAGCGCTTTATCCAATCCTCAGGATTACTCAAAGTGCTTTACACCCCCTGGCAAACCTGTTCAGTCGGACACTCCTGACTTCTGTAGGAAGGATTCAGCCATGTTGTAACAAATGCACAAACACTATTGCTACACAGTTATCCACAACTGAGTGAACTGGGGCAATGTGGAGAGATTGAACCTGCGCTATGGTCAATGTTCAAAACGGCAGCACACTGAGACAGGGTTCTCTTGATTGAATCGCTTACTATTTGTTGACAGCGTTGTTTATTTGTTTCAGATTGCAATCGGAGGTAATAAGCACAGTTGTGTCAATGAGTGAGACAGGAGTCAAGATGATCTTTGGCGGAGGTGATGATGTCAGTTTGACATATCCTCTTGGCACGCATGTCAACAATGGCCAGTGGCATTATGTGTCACTAAGTCTGGACGGTGACAAGGCCACGTTGAATGTCGATGGAGTATCCGGCGACATGGCTAGTTACACACCAGTTGACCACCCAGTCCTGTAAGTAGTGACAGAGACAGTGTTTGCATAAACAAGATGGTAGCAGCATATTTTATTTACAGTATCCGAGCCAGTAACCTTTTTGGGCGGGCCAGTAACCTTTCAAATCTACTGGCACCCCGGGCCTGTGGATACAAAACTTTAATGTCAAGGCCTGCTGTAAAACACCTGAAAGATCAATACATATTAGATAATTGACACAACAATAATCCCTCAGTGTATTTATACATTTGGCACTGTTCAAGTATCAGAAATAAATCCCAGCCATTTTCATTTCACCTGGGGCCCATTTCACTAACGTTGTTAAGAGCTCTTAACCCGATTTTGCACATTTAAAGCAATTTTGATCCTTAAAAGTGATCTTGAATACGTGAAAACTGTCAACACCGTGATGCGCTAACGGGACATTGTCACTGGTGTGTCATTGAAATAATGTCCTCACCAATACGGCATTGGGAATTTGTGTTTTGAAAAAGTCATTTAATTTAACAATGGATTTTGTTTAAGGAATTTGAAGAAAAAAATTCACTTACATGGTGCAGTTCACGATAGTCATAAAACACTAAAATGTACAGCCCAAAACCACCCTATTGTGCAAAGGAACATTCCAACAAACAATTTATTGCAACTGTATGATGGTACTTGCTATCATTTACTCTGAATAATTTTTGCCGTGTGGGCATACACCCGTATCCATGTAAATCGCTGTTGCCATGGCAACAATTATGCAAATTAGCAAATTTTCCTAAATTTAAATAACCTTCACATGGGTAATATAATCCTCAAATTTTATGAAGATATGATAGCTTTTCACCAGAGTTACTTTGGGACCAGTGGCTTATAATCCTTAAGTTTGAATTGTATCTTAGTGAAATGGCACCCAGGTGTTGTGTTGGTGCCTTGCGTGAAGTACAAGTTGTGTTTTCATTTGCAGTGTTGTGCTGCGGATTGGTGGGTTCAAGTCGGACGTGTTCCGCGGTGTGTTGAGTCTGGTGCAGGTTTGGGACGTGGCCCGGAGCATTGCAGACGTCATCAGTGTGTTTAATGCAAGGACAACCCCGGTCACCAGCCAGTCCTACACCCAGGGACTGACCGCCGACTGGACCTGGGACAGCTATCAACCTGGACTTGGCATGAATAAGATGTCTCCGTCCACTCGCGGTCAGACAATCTGCCCCGCTGGACAACAGCTGGATACAGACGGCAGCATTTGTATCGACAAACTAACAGGTGCCTTCCTCCCCCCCCCGTGGAACTTGTCTTTATCCGTAGATGTTTTTGAATGTTTCCCGTTACATTTCCCCGATAAAATTCTGAAATGTGAAGTTAGACTATGTGGCCTTAAAAATTGTTGCCCAATACCATCATCCCTCTATGTCATGACTAGAGTCAAGACAATGGCGAGGCAGATGATCTACATCTTAAAGTTACCACAGTGTGCCTTAACCCTTTCAGTACTACAGCCCACAACTGCTGTGATCCGGGAATACTGCATTCCCGGGGACTTGACATGAAATCAACTGCATCATTTCAACTCAAGATTTCAGTTGCAATAATGCATTTATCAATAGGAACATCACATGTAATTCATAAAAGTGAATACTCAACAACTAATGTAGCTGGGATATATTTAATTTCACAATCGTAAACCCGGAAAATACATCATTCATAATTAGAATAATGACCACTGTTAGTTGCAGGTTTGCGTCTGTCTGTAATGTTTACAAAGTTTATTATTGCTGGTTATTTACTTAGAGTGATTGTCACCAGATATATACAACAAATTACATCACTAATTTAATATGATAAAAACAATCCGCCTACATAAGTTTTACTTGGTAAATCGCCACCAATGTCATAAGTAATGTCATCGGCCATTACTGCGGCCGAAAATCTCTTATACAAAATGAACAAAAACCTGACTACCCGGGGGTAGTACTTTTGCAATACTTAAGACATCAGCCTAAAATACTGTATAGAACTTGTGCCTCCACCTAGTGGACGATTATGTGTAGAAACTGAATGGGCTTACCATATTGAAATGGTAAACGTTTTCAACAGCCTCCCTCTGTCTTCTTCTGTTTCAGACAAGTTGCCCCCAACGGCGACGTGTCCTTTGGGAGATGTTGGAATAGTGAGCGGTGGACATCTTGCGGAAGTCAACTTTCCAGAACCAACTTTTGATGGTCAACACACAGTGACCATGAACTACAAGTCAGGTATTGTACAGAACGTTCATTATGGGAGACCAGTGGAAACGACAGGTTAGCTGAAGTTCATTTAACAAATGAAATCTTGTTGATGTCAGGTATTTAATATGGTGTTTATAAGATGACTGGAATTGATGACTAGAAATTGGACGTTGTTACAAAATTTAAAGTAGTCATTTACGTCGTATTTTTAATTATTACTTGATCCCCCTTAACTATGATGACATTCGCAGCTGGTAATAGAATTAGGGGGTAGGGAAAATATGTATGTTTTTCGATCTAAAGACTTGAAGTGTTTTTGCAGGAGACGTGTTCATGCCTGGCGTCTCCCCTGTGGTGTACAGTGCAACAGACGCTGGGGGCAACAGAGCCATGTGTCACTTTGTCGTCTTTCTTAGAAGTATGTGAACGCTTTTTTTTGTGAACATCCTATCTAACATATGTCTCTATTGTGTGAAGATCCCATTGCATGCCACTGCTGTGTGAAGATTCTATCAAATGCCACTATTGTGTGAAGATCCTATCATGCCACTGTTGTGTGAAGATCCAATCACATGCGGTTGTGTTAAAATCCCATCATATACCACTGTTGTGTGAAGATCCTATGATATGCCACTGTTGTGTGAAGATCCTATCATATGCCACTGTTGTGTGAAGATCCAATCACATGCTGTTGTGTTAAAATCATATCATCCTATCATATGCCACTGTTGTGTGAAGATCCTATCATATGCCACTGTTGTGTGAAGATCCTATCATATGCCACTGTTGTGTGAAGATCCTATCATATGCCACTGTTGTGTGAAGATCCTATCACATGCCACTGTTGTGTGAAGACCCTATCATATGCCACTGTGTAAAGATCCAACATGGACATGTGTATATGTAGAATCCCCCTCACAGCTGAAGTCTACCATGTGTCATGTTGTACTTTCAGTGAGTGACTGCACTGTCCCAGACCCGCCTGTTGATGCTCTGGTGAGCTGTAGAGATGTCAACAACTTGTACAGACGCTGCAGAGTCACATGCAACGATGGGAAGACATTCCTGCGTCCAGTGCCCAAGTTCTTCTCCTGTGGCCCGATGGGTTTGTGGAACACAGACAGCCCAATGGACACATTCCACTTCCCAGCGTGTGGGGGTAAGTGTTCAAATGTGACACCCCAGCACCTATCTCAGCAGTCCATTAACATTTTCATGGATCAGAGATTCTAGTGAAAGCACTGTCATTTATATAAGACATGTCGGCCAGGTACTGACCCTACCCTCTGTCACCTTACACCCCCTCTTCTGTTCTACTTGATACTTTCTCCTCCAGTTCCCACCAACCTTGGACGTCCAATATTGTTTTGGATCTGGTATTTCCCTCCCTTCCCTGGTAGTTTCCCTCTTTTACGATATCCTTTGAACTCTGGCTTGAATACCTGGCCAACAAGGCACTCTGTTGGCAGACAACAAACACGTTCAAAACACCAGAGTTTGATTCAGAGGTGAATATGCACTTTCCATTTTGCAACCTGTCTGCCATGAACATCACCAAGATGTCCTATGGAAAACACATTTTTTCAGAAGTCTTGTCATTTTAAGGACAATAAAGTGATTTGATTTGATTTGATTTGATTTGATTTGATTTGATTTGATTTGATTTGATTTGATTTGATTTGATTTGATTTGATTTGATTTGATTTGATTTGATTTGATTTGATTTTATTTTATTTTATTTGATTTGATTTGATTTGATTTGATTTGATTTGATTTGATTTGATTTTATTTTATTTTATTTTATTTTATTTTATTTTATTTTATTTTATTTTATTTTATTTTATTTTATTATTTCTTCAATTAAAGAAGGTGAATTTTAATATCCAGACCTGTCGCAGTTACTACATGAAGACTGATCATACCCAGTTATCCACCATTGTGTGCAACAAGGCACTGGTTACAATGGATGGTTGAACTAGAGCAATGGAAACTGAACAAACTTGTCTATCTAAACCCCTCCCCCGGGATATCTCCACCCACTTCTCCCCTCTTCTTTCACCATGCTGAAGAACCCAGTATGAATAGGTTGTGCCACGCCTTGAGATCACAGCTGTGTCTCACTGCTGGTGATTCTGATTGTCTCAGAAATCTAACTGCTGCTGTTTATACAGACTAGAATACCTATGCCATAGAAACATTTTACCTGCCTGTATGTGTTTGGTCATATTTCTCAAACTTTTCAGTAAAGGGCATTTTCCCAATGCGACATAAACATACTGTCACACCTTACAACCACATACATAGTTTTTATTTGATTTCAGATTCTGGCACTGTAAAGAAACACGTCCATTTCGGTTGGGATTTTGACCTGGCGGCTGACTTCAGCATTGACATCGCCAACGCAATGATTGTGCAACTCCGTGGGAAACTTGTGACGTGGAGTACGACTCTGGAGGGATTATCATCCAAGACACCATTCTGTCTGAAAGCTGACTGCACGGATGCCACCATCACAGTGGTCAACTACAAAAAGAATTTCCGCATCAGTATTGACATTGATAACGTGGCGTAAGTCCATCTGCCTTTAATGCTTCCTATTAAATGATCACAGACATTTGTTGATTTTTCTTGGTTTTTTCTTTCGAAGGAGGCCTCCACTCAATGAATTCACAAAATTGCACCTTACACTTGACTCCCTCACAAACCTTTTCACTTGAACACCATCTCACCTTCTCTGGGAAGCGTCCAGCCATACACTGCAATTAATGTGCAAAACAATATACATACACCAATATCCACCACTGTCTATAGCCAGGTACTTATCCATACAGCTGAATGAACTGGAGCAATGTCGAGTGAACGAACAAAGGTCGACATGGCCGTATGGAATATATTCAAACCCAGATTCTCTTGGTTGTAAGTCCAAAGCTATAGCCACTGTGACTTTAAGTTAAGAGACAATTTGTTAATGCATCATTCTTAAAGAGAACATTACTTCTACCTTCTTAAATGACCTTTTACACTTGTGTTTTTTAGCTTTCTATATTGTAGTTGTTTATTTATTAGGTTTTATTAGTCTGTCTACATGTATATGCACTTTTACAATGTACAGTGAATTTTAGTTATACGTTTAGGTAATTATTTTTTAGGACATGTACATGTAAAGCGCCCTGAATAGTTTTTAAATAGATTTGGCATTATATAAGTATTTATTTATTATTTATTTAATACAACATTGAGTATATTGTTATTTTAAATTAATACTGTTGTTTTATAGGGTTAGAGTAGGGAGGAACGAGTCAGTCATGGAGGCCGTCACGCAAGAAGTGTTGGTCAACCATGGGTTTGACATGGATGTATGTACTTTACATTTGGTGGCTTATGACGTACATAACAGCCATTGATGAAAGTGTATAGCCATCAGGACCTTGAACAAATGTAGTAAATTTGAGATATAATCATTTTTAATATCATACTCCAAGACTAAAACTACTCCATGCAATGGAAATATGAGTAACATGTATAAATGTGATAGAATACCGGCTGCATTTACAATATTGATCTTGGTCATCCGCTGCGTATTCATCATCATGTTAACAGACAGTTCATTATGCCATACATTTAAATAACATTAATAATTTTGTCAACACTCAACAAAACATGAGTCATGTTTAGTGACACTAATAAGAAATTGAGTAGCTTTCTTTGTAACTTATTGTGTCATCATCATCAAAAAAGCTATGTTACAAGTGTCACTAAAAGCTACTCATTGTGTCATCACTGTCAACAAAAAATACCTGTAACATGAGTGTCACTGAAAGCTACTCATTGTGTCATCAGTGTCAACAAAAGCTAACATGAGTGTCATTGAAAGTTACTCATTGTTTCACAAATGCCAACAAAAGCCACCCATGTCATGAGTGTCACTGAAAGCTACTCATATCATCACTGTCAACAAAAGTTACCAGTGTCATAAGTGTCACTGAAAGCTACTCAGTGTGTCATCACTGCCAACAAAAGCAACTTTTGTCATACGTGTCACAGAAAGCCACTGACACTGTGTCATCACTGTCAAAAAAAACTTCCTGTATCATAAGTGTCACTGAAGCTACTCATTGTGTCATTATTGTCAACAAAAGCTTCATGTGTCATAAGTGTCACTGAAAACTACTCACTGTGTCACCACTGCCAACATAAACTACCTGTGTCATAAGTGTCATTGAAAGCCACTCACTTTGTCAACAAAAGCTTCCCATGTCATATGTGTCACTGAAAGCCACTCACTGTCAATAAAAACTTCCAGTATCAGAAGTGTCACTGAAAGCTACTCATTGTGTCATCACTGTCAACAAAGCTTCCTGGGTCACTGAAAGCCACTCACTGTGTCATCACTGTCAACAAAAACTTCCACTGTCTTAAGTGTCACTGAAAGCTACTCATTGTGTCATCACTGTCAACAAAAGCGTCCTGTGTCACTGAAAGCCACTCACTGTGTCATCACTATCAACAAAAACTTCCAATGTCATAAGTGTCACTGGAAACTACTCATTGTGTCATCACTGTCAACAAAAGCTTCCTGTGTCATTAATGTCCCTAAAAAGATCATGTCATGGCTTTTGTTGTTGTGGCCATTCAAACTTGTCACACATTCAGTTGACTTCTCCATTACTTTTTAGACCATGCCTGGCGCAAAAGACATAGACCCGGTGTCATTTTGGATTGACGAAGAAGTGTCATGCGATGTCAACTATCAGGCAGTGGGTGACACATGCGGTACGTCATATCAATGACTGATTGTTTTGTTTATTAAGCGAGTCCTTGACCGGCAAAATTTGATATATTTTCTGATAATTTATTTAGCTTTACAAATGCCCTGTATTAATGATATCTGACCAAATATGAACAATGTTGACAAATTGATTTACTACGTTTTCCATTTTTATCCTTTGAAGGAAATAATAATAACACATAGCAAAATATTCTGTATGATATTTGCAGATGGTTTTTCTTTGGAATGTCCTGTACTACAGAGTTCTATAGAATGTCTAGTATTCTGTATTGTTTATAACATCTGAAGATTATGCTATGGTATTTGTATGAATGTTTTTCCAAAACGGAGTAGTATTTTAAGTGAGTTTTCTATACAACATTTTTTATTTCTGGAAAAAACATTCAGTAGAAATGTAGAGTTCGAGAGGTGTTTATTGAGCGAATATTCACAGAACTTCTTCATGAAAATGACCTATGACCTGCTATTTCCCAATTTCAGTGAAGTGTACGGTTGGGACAGTCTACAAGAGTGCCACAAAGACATGTGACGACTGTCCCATTGGGTCCTACAGAGACACGTTGGACACAGACTGTGTTCTCTGTGAGACGGGAAAGACGACAGAGACAGCTGGCTCCACTAGCCACAGACACTGCATAGGTACGAAAACAGTGTCAACTGTCACAGCTGTGTTAATTGTCACAGCAGTGTCAACTGTCATAGCACAGTCTCATAAGTTTTGTAACAGTTTAAACTGTCATAACAATGTCATAGGCCTGTCAAAACAATTTCAACTGTCACAGCATTATGATAACACTGTCATAACGTTATCAACTGTCAGTGTCATAGGGCTGTCAACTGTCACAGCAGTGTTAACCATCACAACAATGCTGTCACAGCAGTATCACAGCAATATCAGTTGTCACACCACTGTCATAACAGCCAACTGTCACTGTAACAACTGTCACTGCAGAGTCACACCACCGTCACTGTAACATCAACTGTCACAACAGAGTCACACCACTGTCACTGTACCAACTGTCACTGCAGAGTCACACCACTGTCACTGTAAAAAATGTCACAACAGAGTCACACCACTGTCACTGTAACAACTGTCACTGCAGAGTCACACCACCATCACTGTAACATCAACTGTCACTGCAGAGTCACACCACTGTCACTGTACCAACTGTCACTGCAGAGTCACACCACTGTCACTGTAACATCAACTGTCACAACAGAGTCACACCACTGTCACTGTAACAACTGTCACTGCAGAGTCACACCACCATCACTGTAACACCAACTGTCACAACAGAGTCACACAACTGTCACTGTAACAACTGTCACAACAGAGTCACACCACTGTCACTGTAACAACTGTCACAAGAGAGTCACACCACTGTCACTGTAACAACTGTCACAACAGAGTCACGCTACCTTCACTGTAACATCAACTGTCACAAGAGAGTCACACCACCGTCACTGTAACACCAACTGTCACAACAGAGTCACACAACTGTCACTGTAACAAATGTCACAACAGAGTTACACTAATGTCACTGTAACACCAACTGTCACAACAGAGTCACACCACTGTCACTGTAACAAATGTCACAACAGAGTCACACCACTGTCACTGTAACACCAACTGTCACAACAGAGTCACACCACTGTCACTGTAACATCAACTGTCACAACAGAGTCACACCACTATCACTGTAACATCAACTGTCACAACAGAGTCACGCTACCTTCACTGTAACATCAACTGTCACAACAGAGTCACGCTACCTTCACTGTAACATCAACTGTCACAAGAGAGTCACACCACCGTCACTGTAACACCAACTGTCACAACAGAGTCACACAACTGTCACTGTAACAAATGTCACAACAGAGTTACACTAATGTCACTGTAACACCAACTGTCACAACAGAGTCACACCACTGTCACTGTAACAAATGTCACAACAGAGTCACACCACTGTCACTGTAACACCAACTGTCACAACAGAGTCACACCACTGTCACTGTAACATCAACTGTCACAACAGAGTCACACCACTATCACTGTAACATCAACTGTCACAACAGAGTCACGCTACCTTCACTGTAACATCAACTGTCACAAGAGAGTCACACCACCGTCACTGTAACACCAACTGTCACAACAGAGTCACACAACTGTCACTGTAACAAATGTCACAACAGAGTTACACTAATGTCACTGTAACACCAACTGTCACAACAGAGTCACACCACTGTCACTGTAACAACTGTCACAACAGAGTCACACCACTGTCACTGTAACAACTGTCACAACAGAGTCACACCACTGTCACTGTAACAACTGTCACAACAGAGTCACACCACTGTCACTGTAACAACTGTCACAACAGAGTCACACCACGTCACTGTAACACCAACTGTCACAACAGAGTCACACCACTGTCACTGTAACAACTGTCACAACAGAGTCACACCACTGTCACTGTAACACCAACTGTCACAACAGAGTCACACCACTGTCACTGTAACAACTGTCACAACAGAGTCACACCACTGTCACTGTAACAAACTGTCACAACAGAGTCACACCACTGTCACTGTAACAACTGTCACAACAGAGTCACACCACTGTCACTGTAACAACTGTCACAACAGAGTCACACCACTGTCACTGTAACAACTGTCACAACAGAGTCACACCACTGTCACTGTAACAACTGTCACAAGAGTCACACCACTGTCACTGTAACAACTGTCACAACAGAGTCACACCACTGTCACTGTACACAACTGTCACAACAGAGTCACACCACTGTCACTGTAACAACTGTCACAACAGAGTCACACCACTGTCACTGTAACAACTGTCACAACAGAGTCACACCACTGTCACTGTAACACCAACTGTCACAACAGAGTCACACCACTGTCACTGTAACAACTGTCACAGCAGAGTCACACCACTGTCACTGTAACAACTGTCACAACAGAGTCACACCACTGTCACTGTAACAACTGTCACAAGAGAGTCACACCACTGTCACTGTAACAACTGTCACAACAGGGTCACACCACTGTCACTGTAACAACTGTCACAACAGAGTCACACCACTGTCACTGTAACAACTGTCACAACAGAGTCACACCACTGTCACTGTAACAACTGTCACAACAGAGTCACACCACTGTCACTGTAACAACTGTCACAAGAGTCACACCACTGTCACTGTAACAACTGTCACAACAGAGTCACACCACTGTCACTGTACCAACTGTCACAACAGAGTCACACCACTGTCACTGTAACAACTGTCACAAAGAGTCACACCACTGTCACTGTAACAACTGTCACAAGGGTCACACCACTGTCACTGTACAACTGTCACAACAGAGTCACACCACTGTCACTGTAACAACTGTCACAACAGAGTCACACCACTGTCACTGTAACAACTGTCACAACAGAGTCACACCACTGTCACTGTAACAACTGTCACAACAGAGTCACACCACTGTCACTGTAACAACTGTCACAACAGAGTCACACCACTGTCACTGTACAACTGTCACCAGAGTCACACCACTGTCACTGTAACAACTGTCACAACAGAGTCACACCACTGTCACTGTAACAACTGTCACAAAGAGTCACACCACTGTCACTGTACCAACTGTCACAAAGAGTCACACCACTGTCACTGTAACAACTGTCACAACAGAGTCACACCACTGTCACTGTACCAACTGTCACAACAGAGTCACACCACTGTCACTGTAACAACTGTCACAAGAGAGTCACACCACTGTCACTGTAACAACTGTCACAGCAGAGTTACACCACTGTTACTGTAACAAGTAACAACTGTCACACTAGAGTACACCACTGTCACAGTAACAAGTAACAACTGTCACAAAGAGTCACACCACTGTCACTGTAACAACTGTCACAAAGAGTCACACCACTGTCACTGTAACAACTGTCACAAGAGAGTCACACCACTGTCACTGTAACAACTGTCACAACAGAGTCACACCACTGTCACTGTAACAAGTAACAACTGTCACAATAGAGTCACACCACTGTCACTGTAACAAGTAACAACTGTCACAATAGAGTCACACCACTGTCACTGTAACAAGTAACAACTGTCACAACAGAGTCACACCACTGTCACTGTAACAAGTAACAACTGTCACAACAGAGTCATACCACTCTATATTCTAGATTCGTGTCCTGCGGGCAACTTCTACAACAAAACCAGCAGTACCTGTGAACCATGTGGCATTGGTCAATATCAGCCGGACACTGGTCAAACCTACTGCTTCACTTGTGGCTTTGGTACGACGACTCACACCCTGACTGCAACAGACAGGACGGAATGTTCTGGTGAGTAAACTCTTGTTTACCTCATGGCTCAATTGTTTTGTGTTGTTTAACTTTAAAGGGAGATTACTTCAGTTTCTTTGACGTCGCACACCAGAATTTGGGTTTCTGTTAAATATATTGGCAAATCCCAGATGAGTATCGGGCCACGGGTATGTTGCTACTTAACCAATTTTTATAACATATAACCAACGGTTAGTAGCTATGTTACATGCTGGTACAATTGTTCCAGTATATTTAAAACAATTCTGGCGGGTCATTATCACTACCAAGAGTTGTCAAAGTCGTTCCTGTGACAACAGGACTACAGAAGATATGCCACATTTTAAGGCATCTGCCTTCTGATGTCATCGTCATTTCAGCAGTGTTTTCAACTTGAAAAGAAACCTACATAAATGTATATCGCCAGCTAATCTGTTTCTGTCATCCTATAACTACATGAGCTCTGGTGAACCTCGAACTCTGATAGTGCAATTATGTGCTACTGTTTAGTTTGCTGGAGTGAAAGTTTGTCACAGAAGAATAAAATGCTGCTCATTCGCGTTGTCCGGTCAGCCAGCAAGATCGTTGGAATGACACTTCCAATGGTGGCAGGGCTTTATGCAGGATAAAATTATTGCCAGTCACGTCACACATGTTTTGGTGGACACATGGATGTTAACTTTGAAATATTGACCTGAAATGGACTACAAACACACATGTGACACCATTTTCACTCACTTTCAAAGCATAACTACCTGTCCACCACCCATCCACCCATGTTTCTACCCGTCCATATTAGTTTTTACCTGTCCAAATGATGGGTGGACGGGTCTCTACATAAAGCTATGAATGATGGATGAACTTCATGAAACGTGTGACCAGGAAGACAATAGACATTTTAAAAGACACGTCCACTTCATGAATTTTATGCAAGATCAGGGAGAGAGAAGTGAACGGGGAAGAGGAAGTGAACGGGGAGGAGGAAGTGAACGGGGAGGAGGAAGTGAACGGGGAGGAGGAAGTGAACGGGGAGGAGGAAGTGAACGGGGAGGAGGAAGTGAACGGGGAGGAGGAAGTGAACGGGGAGGAGGAAGTGAACGGGGAGGAGGAAGTGAACGGGGAGGGGGGATTGAATTTCCCATTTCATGCAGACAACTAAGGGTCATTGTGTTGTATTGTATTGTTACTGTCCTCAGACAATTGTCCGGGTGGAGAAGAGTTCAAGGCAGATGGGAGCTGTGGCCTCTGTGAGGTTGGCACCTACAGGGAGCAAGGGGTGGACACAGTGTGTGTGCCATGTCCCTCTAACACTACCACACCAGCAGAGGGAGCCACTGGTGCCAAGGATTGCGCACTAGGTGAGTGTCATAGACGCTGCAAGGAGGTGTAACACTGACCCCGTGAATGTGTTCAACTTAATCATGTACGCAGTCTCATATTTATGCTGCATGCACTGACAACAGGTTATACACTGTCTTGGTCAGTTCCAAGACTGTCACCGAGTGAACACTGTCTTGGTCAGTTCCAAGATTGTCACCGACTGAACACTGTCTTGGTCAGTTCCAAGATTGTCACCGAGTGAACACTGTCTTGGTCAGTTCCAAGATTGTCACCGAGTGAACACTGTCTTGGTCAGTTCCAAGATTGTCACCGAGTGAACACTGTCTTGGTCAGTTCCAAGATTGTCACCGAGTGAACACTGTCTTGGTCAGTTCCAAGATTGTCACCGAGTGAACACTGTCTTGGTCAGTTCCAAGATTTCACCAGTGAACACTTCTTGGTCAGTTCCAAGATTGTCGCCAAGTGAACACTGTCTTGGTCAGTTCCAAGATTGTCACCGAGTGAACACTGTCTTGGTCAGTTCCAAGATTGTCACCGAGTGAACACTTCTTGGTCAGTTCCAAGATTGTCACCGAGTGAACACTGTCTTGGTCAGTTCCAAGATGTCACCGAGTGAACACTGTCTTGGTCAGTTCCAAGATTGTCACCGAGTGAACACTGTCTTGGTCAGTTCCAAGATTGTCACCGAGTGAACACTGTCTTGGTCAGTTCCAAGATTTTCACCGAGTGATCACTGTCTTGGTCAGTTCCAAGATTGTCACCGAGTGAACACTGTCTTGTTCAGTTCCAAGATGGTCACCGAGTGAACACTCTCTTGGTCAGTTCCAAGATTGTCACCGAGTGAACACTGTCTTGGTCAGTTCCAAGATTGTCACCGAGTGAACACTGTCTTGGTCAGTTCCAAGATTGTCGCCAAGTGAACACTGTCTTGGTCAGTTCCAAGATTGTCACCGAGTGAACACTGTCTTGGTCAGTTCCAAGATTGTTACCGAGTGAACACTGTCTTGGTCAGTTCCAAGATTGTCACCGAGTGAACACTGTCTTGGTCAGTTCCAAGATTGTCACCGAGTGAACACTGTCTTGGTCAGTTCCAAGATTGTCACCGAGTGAACACTGTCTTGGTCAGTTCCAAGATTGTCACCGAGTGAACACTGTCTTGGTCAGTTCCAAGATTGTTACCGAGTGAACACTGTCTTGGTCAGTTCCAAGATTGTCACCGAGTGAACACTGTCTTGGTCAGTTCCAAGATTGTCACCGAGTGAACACTGTCTTGGTCAGTTCCAAGATTGTCACCGAGTGAACACTGTTGTCAGTTCCAAGATTGTCACCAGTGAACACTGTCTTGGTCAGTTCCAAGATTGTCACGAGTGAACACTTTCTTGGTCATTCCAAGATTGCACGGTAACACTGTCTTGGTCAGTTCCAAGATTCACCAGTGAACACTTCTTGGTCAGTTCCAAGATTGTCCCATGAACACTGTCTTGGTCAGTTCCAAGATTGTCACCGAGTGAACACTGTCTTGGTCAGTTCCAAGATTGTACCGAGTGAACACTTCTTGGTCAGTTCCAAGATTGTCACCGAGTGAACACTGTCTTGGTCAGTTCCAAGATTGTCACCGAGTGAACACTTCTTGGTCAGTTCCAAGATGTCACCGAGTGAACACTTCTTGGTCAGTTCCAAGATTTCCCAAGTGAACACTTCTTGGTCAGTTCCAAGATTGTCCCAGTGAACACTGTCTTGGTCAGTTCCAAGATTGTACCGAGTGAACACTGTCTTGGTCAGTTCCAAGATTGTCACCGAGTGAACACTTCTTGGTCAGTTCCAAGATTGTCACGAGTGAACATTGTCTTGGTCAGTTCCAAGATTCACCAGTGAACACTTCTTGGTCAGTTCCAAGATTGTCCCAGTGAACACTGTCTTGGTCAGTTCCAAGATTGTCACCGAGTGAACACTGTCTTGGTCAGTTCCAAGATTTACCGAGTGAACACTGTCTTGGTCAGTTCCAAGATTGTCACCGAGTGAACACTGTCTTGGTCATTCCAAGATTGTCACCGAGTGAACACTTCTTGGTCAGTTCCAAGATTGTCACCGAGTGAACACTTCTTGGTCAGTTCCAAAGTGAACACTTCTTGGTCAGTTCCAAGATTGTCGCCAAGTGAACACTGTCTTGGTCAGTTCCAAGATTGTCACCGAGTGAACACTGTCTTGGTCAGTTCCAAGATTGTCACCGAGTGAACACTTTTTTGGTCAGTTCCAAGATTGTCACCAAGTGAACACTGTCTTGGTCAGTTCCAAGATTGTCACCAGTGAACACTTCTTGGTCAGTTCCAAGATTGTCACCGGAACACTTTTTGGTCAGTTCCAAGATTGTCACCAAGTGAACACTATCTTGGTCAGTTCCAAGATTGTCACCAAGTGAACACTTTTTTGGTCAGTTCCAAGATTGTCACCGAGTGAAACTGTCTTGGTCAATTCCAAGATTGTCACCGAGTGAACACTGTCTTGGTCAGTTCCAAGATTGTCACCGAGTGAACACTTTTTTGGTCAGTTCCAAGATTGTCACCAAGTGAACACTGTCTTGGTCAGTTCCAAGATTGTCACCGAGTGAACACTTTTTTGGTCAGTTCCAAGATTGTCACCGAGTGAAACTGTCTTGGTCATTCCAAGATTTCACCAGTGAACACTTCTTGGTCAGTTCCAAGATTGTCCCATGAACACTGTCTTGGTCAGTTCCAAGATTGTCACCGAGTGAACACTGTCTTGGTCAGTTCCAAGATTGTCACCGAGTGAACACTGTCTTGGTCAGTTCCAAGATTGTCACCGAGTGAACACTGTCTTGGTCAGTTCCAAGATGTCACCGAGTGAACACTGTCTTGGTCAGTTCCAAGATTGTCACCGAGTGAACACTGTCTTGGTCAGTTCCAAGATTGTACCAGTGAACACTGTCTTGGTCAGTTCCAAGATGTCACCGAGTGAACACTGTCTTGGTCAGTTCCAAGACTGTCACCGAGTGAACACTGTCTTGGTCAGTTCCAAGATTGTCACCGAGTGAACACTTTCTTGGTCAGTTCCAAGATTGTCACAGAGTGAACATTGTCTTGGTCAGTTCCAAGATTTTCACCAAGTGAACACTATCTTGGTCAGTTCCAAGATTGTCGCCAAGTGAACACTGTCTTGGTCAGTTCCAAGATTGTCACCAAGTGAACACTGTCTTGGTCAGTTCCAAGATTGTTACCGAGTGAACACTGTCTTGGTCAGTTCCAAGATTGTCACCGAGTGAACACTGTCTTGGTCAATTCCAAGATTGTCACAGAGTGAACACTGTCTTGGTCAGTTCCAAGATTGTCACCGAGTGAACACTATCTTGGTCAGTTCCAAGATTGTCGCCGAGTGAACACTATCTTGGTCAGTTCCAAGATTGTCGCCAAGTGAACACTGTCTTGGTCAGTTCCAAGATTGTCACCGAGTGAACACTGTCTTGGTCAGTTCCAAGATTGTCACCGAGTGAACACTTTTTTGGTCAGTTCCAAGATTGTCACCAAGTGAACACTGTCTTGGTCAGTTCCAAGATTGTCACCAAGTGAACACTATCTTGGTCAGTTCCAAGATTGTCACCGAGTGAACACTTTTTTGGTCAGTTCCAAGATTGTCACCAAGTGAACACTATCTTGGTCAGTTCCAAGATTGTCACCAAGTGAACACTTTTTTGGTCACCGAGTGAAACTGTCTTGGTCAATTCCAAGATTGTCACCGAGTGAACACTGTCTTGGTCAGTTCCAAGATTGTCACCGAGTGAACACTTTTTTGGTCAGTTCCAAGATTGTCACCAAGTGAACACTGTCTTGGTCAGTTCCAAGATTGTCACAGAGTGAACACTTTTTTGGTCAGTTCCAAGATTGTCACCGAGTGAATACTGTCTTGGTCAATTCCAAGATTGTCACCGAGTGAACACTTCTTGGTCAGTTCCAAGATTGTCCCATGAACACTGTCTTGGTCAGTTCCAAGATTGTCACCGAGTGAACACTGTCTTGGTCAGTTCCAAGATTTTACCAGTGACACTTCTTGGTCAGTTCCACGAGTGAACACTGTCTTGTTCAGTTCCAAGATGTCACCGAGTGAACACTTCTTGGTCAGTTCCAAGATTGTCACCAGTGAACACTTCTTGGTCAGTTCCAAGATTGTCCCAGTGAACACTGTCTTGGTCAGTTCCAAGATGTCACCGAGTGAACACTTCTTGGTCAGTTCCAAGATTGTCACCGAGTGAACACTGTCTTGGTCAGTTCCAAGATTGTCACAGAGTGAACACTTTTTTGGTCAGTTCCAAGATTGTCACCGAGTGAATACTGTCTTGGTCAATTCCAAGATTGTCACCGAGTGAACACTGTCTTGGTCAGTTCCAAGATTGTCACCGACTGAACACTGTCTTGGTCAGTTCCAAGATTGTCACCGAGTGAACACTGTCTTGGTCAGTTCCAAGATTTTCACCGAGTGATCACTCTCGTCTGTCATGACTTGTCAGTTCCAAGATTGTTCACCGAGTGATCACTGTCTTGTTCAGTTCCAAGATTGTCACCGAGTGAACACTGTCTTGTGTCAGTTCCAAGATTGTCACCGAGTGAACACTTCTTGGTCAGTTCCAAGATTGTCACCGAGTGAACACTGTCTTGGTCAGTTCCAAGATTGTCACCGAGTGAACACTGTCTTGGTCTGTTCCAAGATTGTCACCGAGTGAAGACTGTCTTGGTCAGTTCCAAGATTGTTACCGAGTGAACACTGTCTTGGTCAGTTCCAAGATTGTCACCGAGTGAACACTATCTTGGTCAGTTCCAAGATTGTCACCGAGTGAACACTGTCTTGGTCAGTTCCAAGATTGTCACCGAGTGAAGATGAGTGACATGCGCATTGGTGTTAGGAATATTTTCCATTAGTATCTCATGGGCACTTTGTGTCATGTCCTCAACTATTCATATCCTCATCTCTTCTTGTGTCATATCCTCACATTTTCATGTGGCATCCTTATCTCTTCATGTGTCATATCCTTACATGTTTCCTGTGTCTATCCTTCATGTACTTCTATGTGTCATGTATCCTCATGTCATTCCTCATGTCATAGTCCTAATATCTTCTTGTGTCAAATGCTTACATATTCATGTATCACATCCTGACGTCTTCATGTGTTGTACTCCCTGTGTCATATCCTTATGTATTCCTGTCATATCCTCATGTATTCCTGTGTCACATCCTCATGTATTCCTGTGTCATATCCTCATGTATTCCTGTCATATCCTCATGTATTCCTGTGTTATATCCTCATGTATTCCTGTGGTATATCCTCATGTATTCCTGTGTCATATCCTCATGTATTCCTGTGTTATATCCTCATGTATTCCTGTGTTATATCCTCATGTATCCCTGTGTCATATCCCCATGTATTCCTGTGTTATATCCTCATGTATTCCTGTGTTATATACTCATGTATTCCTGTCATATCCTCATGTAGTCCTGTGTCATATCCTCATGTATTCCTGTGTCACATCCTCATGTATTCCTGTGTCATATCCTCATGTATTCCTGTGTCACATCCTCATGTATTCCTGTGTCATATCCTCATGTATTCCTGTGTCACATCCTCATGTATTCCTGTGTCACATCCTCATGTATTCCTGTGTCACATCCTCATGTATTCCTGTGTCATATCCTCATGTATTCCTGTGTCATATCCTCATGTATTCCTGTGTTATATCCTCATGTATCCCTGTGTCATATCCTCATGTATTCCTGTGTTATATCCTCATGTATTCCTGTGTTATATCCTCATGTATTCCTGTCATATCCTCATGTATTCCTGTGTCATATCCTCATGTATTCCTGTGTCACATCCTCATGTATTCCTGTGTCACATCCTCATGTATTCCTGTGTCACATCCTCATGTATTCCTGTGTCACATCCTCATGTATTCCTGTGTCACATCCTCATGTATTCCTGTGTCACATCCTGTGTCATATCCTGTGTCACATCCTGTGTCACATCATGTATTCCTGTGTTATATTCTCAAAGTGTCATGTCTTGTGTTCTGTATTCTCATCTTTATTTAGTGATATGTCCAGCTGGTCAGTTCCGCATGGGTCAAGACAGATGTGAAGACTGTCCACTGGGTACTTACAGCCTTGATGGGGTGGGCAACTGTACATCATGTGGAGACCCCTCCCACTGGGGCACGGACGGGACAGGCAAGACCTCACAGGACGACTGCAGAAGTACGTACTGAGTGAGGCATGTTCTTTGTGGGGTACCGTAGCACAGTGTGTGAAACATTGGAATCTTTTTACTGCAAATTGTATCAGTTCATTAAGCTGTGGAGAATTCAGTGTAAACTACAATCCATGTGTAGTAATTGCAATATGGCTGAATTATCTCTAAAGACGTGAAGATGGATTTCAGAAGAGTTTCATGGTGAAGTGGTTTAACCAGATTTAACCTGGTTGTCATCAGGATCTTCACACATCAGATATCAAGTTGACTACGAAGTAGGAAGCCTAAGGCTAATCGAGAGTCCAACAATTGTCCATTTTCTACTATTAAAAGGAGGGTGCCAGCTCCTCTGACCCCAATTGGCGGAGCAGTGATTTGTAAGTGGAAGTCTGCTCTAAGAACGTGGGAAATAAAACATCAAGGGTTTTGTTTATCATTTGAATATGTTGCAGGTGGAATCTTTCAAATTGCAAACATTGTTCTGAGCTTAATAAATTAACTAAACACAAATTGGCAGGTCATAAACCTTCAACATGCATGTTAGTCATAAGGATGTAATATTAAATGAAAAAATTAAAAACCAAGGAGTTGGCACTCTCAGTTTGAGTGGGACATTATTAGATGTTAATGTTAATAGGAGTGTATAGAATGTGATCCCAAATCAGTGATTCCCTGACAGGTTTTATTTCTCTGTTTGGAATCTAGCTTCTCTGCCACCAGTTAAAAGTGGAATGCACTTTCAGCAGTTCCAAACATTTGGTAAAGTTCCACAGCTTATAGTTCACCTATACTTTCTGACTGACCAGTGGCAAAGTAGTCAGCCTGGGATGACAAATACAACGAGGCAATGTCAGCTACAATGAATAAACCCAGTGATGACAAATACAATGAGGCAATGTCAGCTTTCAATAAAAACACAGGCAGACAACCCTTTTCAAACAATGTCAGGGACAAACAATCCCTGGATCAAAACAATGAGGCAATGTCAGCTTTTCTAAAAACACAGGCAGACAACCCTTTTCAAACAATGTCAGGGACAAACAATAAAACTGGATCAAAACAATACAGGCAATGTCAGCTACAATGAATAAACCCTGGGATGACAAATACAATGAGGCAATGTCAGCTACAATGAATAAGTCCCGTGATCTAAAAACAGACAGCATCAAGTCCCTTATCTAAACAATACAGGCAGCATCAAGTCCCTTATCTAAACAATACAGGCAGCATCAAGTCCCTTATCTAAACAATACAGGCAGCATCAAGTCCCTTATCTAAACAATACAGGCAGCATCAAGTCCCTTATCTAAACAATACAGGACAGCATCCAAAGTCCCTTATCTAAACAATACAGGCAGCATCAAGTCCCTTATCTAAACAATACAGGCAGCATCAAGTCCCTTATCTAAACAATACAGGCAGCATCAAGTCCCTTATCTAAACAATACAGGCAGCATCAAGTCCCTTATCTAAACAATACAGGCAGCATCAAGTCCCTTATCTAAACAATACAGGCAGCATCAAGTCCCTTATCTAAACAATACAGGCAGCATCAAGTCCCTTATCTAAACAATACAGGCAGCATCAAGTCCCTTATCTAAACAATACAGGCAGCATCAAGTCCCTTATCTAAACAATACAGGCAGCATCAAGTCCCTTGTCTAAACAATACAGGCAGCATCAAGTCCCTTATCTAAACAATACAGGCAGCATCAAGTCCCTTATCTAAACAATACAGGCAGCATCAAGTCCCTTATCTAAACAATACAGGCAGCATCAAGTCCCTTATCTAAACAATACAGGCAGCATCAAGTCCCTTATCTAAACAATACAGGCAGCATCAAGTCCCTTATCTAAACAATACAGGCAGCATCAAGTCCCTTATCTAAACAATACAGGCAGCATCAAGTCCCTTATCTAAACAATACAGGCAGCATCAAGTCCCTTATCTAAACAATACAGGCAGCATCAAGTCCCTTATCTAAACAATACAGGCAGCATCAAGTCCCTTATCTAAACAATACAGGCAGCATCAAGTCCCTTATCTAAACAATACAGGCAGCATCAAGTCCCTTATCTAAACAATACAGGCAGCATCAATTCCCTTATCTAAACAATACAGGCAGCATCAAGTCCCTTATCTAAACAATACAGGCAGCATCAATTCCCTTATCTAAACAATACAGGCAGCATCAAGTCCCTTATCTAAACAATACAGGCAGCATCAAGTCCCTTATCTAAACAATACAGGCAGCATCAAGTCCCTTATCTAAACAATACAGGCAGCATCAAGTCCCTTGTCTAAACAATACAGGCAGCATCAAGTCCCTTATCTAAACAATACAGGCAGCATCAAGTCCCTTATCTAAACAATACAGGCAGCATCAAGTCCCTTGTCTAAACAATACAGGCAGCATCAAGTCCCTTATCTAAACAATACAGGCAGCATCAAGTCCCTTATCTAAACAATACAGACAGCATCAAGTCCCTTGTCTAAACAATACAGGCAGCATCAAGTCCCTTATCTAAACAATACAGGCAGCATTAAGTCCCTTATCTAAACAATACAGGCAGCATCAATTCCCTTATCTAAACAATACAGGCAGCATCAAGTCCCTTGTCTAAACAATACAGGCAGCATCAAGTCCCTTATCTAAAGCAATACAGGCAGCATCAAGTCCCTTATCTAAACAATACAGGCAGCATCAAGTCCCTTATCTAAACAATACAGGCAGCATCAAGTCCCTTATCTAAACAATACAGGCAGCATTAAGTCCCTTATCTAAACAATACAGGCAGCATCAAGTCCCTTATCTAAACAATACAGGCAGCATCAAGTCCCTTATCTAAACAATACAGGCAGCATCAAGTCCCTTATCTAAACAATACAGGCAGCATCAAGTCCCTTATCTAAACAATACAGGCAGCATCAATTCCCTTATCTAAACAATACAGGCAGCATCAAGTCCCTTATCTAAACAATACAGGCAGCATCAAGTCCCTTATCTAAACAATACAGGCAGCATCAAGTCCCTTATCTAAACAATACAGGCAGCCTGCACTATGCACTTTCTGAGTCTCCCTGTTACACCTAGGTGGGGCTGTTTCCATCGGCCATTGGATCCCCTCATGTCGAATAAGAATAGCACATGTAGATACATGGACGAAATGATCAAGTCATCTGTAATGCAGGGTGCGAAATAAGGCTGGTCTGATCGTCTGGGACAAGTAGTTTTAGAGCTCGGACTTGTCAGAGCTGTTCCTTTTACATAGGAAAAACATATCCAGGACTAGTTGTCTATAACAAGGGACTACCAGCTAGCTAGAACCATCGTGCACCATGTACTGGATAGAATGATTTGCGCAATGTGTTGCAAAGCAGTTCTATTAAATGATTCTGTTGAGATTTGCTAAATGTTTTCCTTACTAGTAAATGCCTTAATATAATATACTCAGACTTACAGTTTGGCATGAACGAGTGAGTAACTGATTCAACCTGATTCAAGACAATTCCATTGAAATGTATGTTAGTTAACATGTGTTTTGCATGTTTTTGTTTAGTTGCTTCATATTAGCCATCCCATCTAGTCTTCTTACATGCATGGGGCATTGGGTGATTGTCTGTCTCATGCATGGTTATTATGTCGTGTCAGATATGTATATATACGTGTCGTATACGCATGTCATATATCATATATGAAACTGCTCCTTAAAAATACTGCTGCCAAATTATTATTTCAATTTTTTCTTTAATATTCTGATAGCATCATGACTTTTTTACTTGTTTAAAAAAAAAATATTCTGAGACATCAACATAGTTTGAATTGATAAGGAATGGCTTCGAGACATGTGTCAGCACTGTCACCTGTCCTTGAGAATGAGCGATCATTATTTACCCTAATCCATGCGAGTAAATTCCAAATTCGATTGAGTTCCTCGGCTTGTGATGCGATACTAGTGCTCAGCTGGTAGTTAAGTGTTAGAAGAAATTGTATATCAGGTTTCCATACTGAAGTCGTTGCACAGCTTTTCCCAAGAGAAGCCATGGCCAAACACCTTTAAGTTATAAAGTATCCATTGACCCATGAGAGATCTTTCTTTCCAGATCATGTGGAATACCTGTGAGAGTCTACTGTATGTCTTTAATTATTTGGTGTAGTTTAGTGGGACATATAGTTTGGACTCCTGGTGACCCACTCGAGATGGATTGGGGACATAATAATAATAATTAGATAACTTCTATTGCGCCTAACTCCTTTTAGAAAACAAGCTTAGAGGTATATTGATGTTGTCCTGTAACATTCTGTCCAAATACGACATTGAAATTTTGTTTCAGTGGGAGATGGCTGTTCATCGAGTCCATGTCAGCATGGTGCCAACTGCTCTAGTGGCGGCAGAGAGTTGTACTTGTGCTCCTGTGTGTCTGGCTTCACTGGGGAGAGCTGTGAAACAGGTAAGTCTGGTGCAAACACATCTTATATCAGGCACACTGGACGGGAAACAGAAGACTACAGCACAGATACGTCTCTAGAGAATTCTTTCAGAAAAAGTCAAATTGAAATTGCTGCAGAATATTATGGTAATAATAAAACAAATTATTTATAAAGTGTTGAATTTCCAGAATATAATTCCGCTCAGAGACACATAAAATACAACTTGAATATATAAAATATTCATGATAAATTAAGCTTGCACGGTAAACAAAATGTTTCATTATAATAATAAATAAATAAATAAAGCTTCTAAAAATTATAAATTATAACCTAAGCTTATCGACAATACAGTAATAGATAGAATAAAAATGTAATATTACATTTGTAATAAAATTAATTAAGAAGTTAATAATTACTGATAGAGTAAGATACTAAAATATGTTTAGAAACTATAATTCTGGTTAAGATACACTCTATGCATGGGGCATTGGGTGATTGTCTGTCTCATGCATGGTTATTATGTCGTGTCAGATATGTATTATATGTGTCGTATACGCGTGTCATATATAATATATGAAACTGCTCCTGAAAAATACTGCTCTGCCAAATTATTATTTCAATTTTTTCTTTAATATCCTGATAGCATCAAATGCAGCCTTATAAATTGTTTTTTAAATGAGACTTGAAAACTTCAAGTGGGTCTAGAAGGCACACACAGTTCAGCAGGCCATCCCATAGGTGTGGTGTCGTCATTGAAAAAACGTTTCACGGGAGGCAAAAAAAAGGAATAGTTTGTTTTTAAAGTTGTTTTGGGGGTTTTTTTTACTTTATTTTTTTAGGGGGGAAATTTTAACCTTTTTATTTCAGAAATTTATGTACAGATAATATCCTTGCTGTAATTGTACCAAAGCTATATATGAGAAGTCAAGGTGGTGTTTGAGAGAACATGTTTGCTAGGGAGTAAGGTGAAAAGCACTTTGAGCAGTCCTAAGAAATATATATTGCATAGAGTGGAGTGGCTCAGAGGTAGAGCTTTGGTCTCTCGACTAAGAGAACCTGAGTTCAAATCCTGTGCAGTTGTGCGAAACCTTGGGCAAGTTTTTTTCACTCGACATTGCTCACTCAGCTGTATGAATGAGTACCTGGTTATAAATAGTGGTGGATGTTTGTATGCATAGATAAGGTGAGACGGTGTATGGTTGAACAGGTCTGTCAGGGAAGTAATGTGTAAAGCGCTTTGAGCAGTCCTGAGGACTGGACACTGCGCTATATAAGAACTTACTTACTTATTATTTTAAAGTAAAAACTGATGTTTATTCTGTTTGTAGACATAGACGAGTGTGAAAGTGGTCCCTGTGAGAATGGAGGTAGCTGTATGGACCTGGTCAGTGGCTACAGCTGTAGTTGTCTGCCTGACCTCTACACAGGAGTCAACTGTCAGACAGGTATGTCATAGATGTGCCGCTTTCACAAAGATCTTGTCCAGGGGACAGTTTCACTAAGATGAAGAGTTCTTAATGAAAATTCATACTTAAACAAAATAGGTTGTTGAAGTAAATATTTTTTCAAAATGCAAATATCCATTGCCATATTACTGAGAACACAATTTTTGTGACACACCAGTGACAATGTCCCGCTGGCGCGTCATTATGTTGACAGTTTTCGGGTATTCAAGATCATTGTTATGGATCAAAATTGATTTTAAAGGGTAAAATCGGGTTTAAAAAACGTTAGTGAAATGATCGCCAGACACCACTCGGTGTAACCCTCCCCCAGACACCACTGGGTGTAACCCTCCCCCAGACACCGCTGGGTGTAACCCTCCCCCAGACACTGCTGGGTGTAACCCTCCCCCAGACACTGCTGAGGGGTAACCATCCCCCAGACATCGCTGGGTGTAACCCTTCTCCAGACACCGCTGGGTGTAACCCTCTTCCAGACACTGCTGGGTGTAACCCTCCCCCAGACACTGCTGGGTGTAACCCTCCCCCAGACACTGCTGGGTGTAACCCTCCCCAAACACCGCTGGGTGTAAACCTCCCCCAGACACCACTGGGTGTGACCCTCCCCCAGACACCGCTGGGTGTAACCCTCCCCAGACACTGCTGGGTGTAACCCTCTCCCAGTCACTGCTGGGTGTAATCCTCCCCAGACACTGCTGGGTGTAGCCGTCCCCCAGACACTGCTGGGTGTAGCCCTCCCCAGACATCTTTGGGTGTAACCCTCCCCCAGACACTGCTGTGTGTAACCCTCCCCAGACACTGCTGGGTGTAGCCGTCCCCCAGACACTGCTGGGTGTAACCCTCCCCCAGACACTGCTGGGTGTAACCCTCCCCCAGACACTGTTGGGTGCAACCCTCCCCAAGACACCACTGGGTGTAACTCTCCCCTAGACATCGCTGGTGGGTGTAACCATCCCAAAGACACCGCTGGGTGTACCTCTCCCCCAGACACTGCTGGGTGTAACCCTCCCCCAGACACCGCTGGGTGTAGCCCTCCCCCAGACACTGCTGGGTGTAACCCTCCCCAGACACCGCTGGGTGTAACCCTCCCCCAGACACCTGCTGGGTGTAACCCTCCCCCAGACACCACTGGGTGTAACCCTCCCCCAGACACCGCTGGGTGTAACCCTCCCCAGACACCGCTGGGTGTAACCCTCCCCCAGACACCGCTGGGTGTAACCCTCCCCAGACACTGCTGGGTGTAACCCTCCCCCAGACACCGCTGGGTGTAACCCTCCCCCAGACACCGCTGGGTGTAACCCTCCCCAGACACCGCTGGGTGTAACCCTCCTCCAGACACTGCTGGGTGTAACCCTCCTCCAGACACTGCTGGGTGTAATCCTCCCCCAGACACCACTGGGTGTAACCCTCCCCCAGACACCGCTGGGTGTAACCCTCCTCCAGACACCACTGGGTGTAACCCTCCCCCAGACACCACTGGGTGTAACCCTCCTCCAGACACCACTGGGTGTAACCCTCCCCCAGACACCACTGGGTGTAACCCTCCTCCAGACACCACTGGGTGTAACCCTCCCCCAGACACCACTGGGTGTAACCCTCCTCCAGACACCACTGGGTGTAACCCTCCTCCAGGCACCACTGGGTGTAACCCTCCCCCAGACACCATGGGGTGTGCCAAGTTCCACTCGCCATTTCCTGTATTGTGTCACTTCCTTAGATCATTGGCCTAGCACCTACCAGTTGGTGATGCGTTAAGAAAATGCATATCTCATTATTTAGAGTAATTAAGTGACGTGATCAATGCCCACATGGGAAACAGTCAACCAGTTGAGTGATAAGTTTTATACCCTCCAGAGGGCAGTGTTGTCCTGTTATGTTTGGTTTACCAGAAAATCGTGCCACTGCCTGGTGATTGAACATATTATGCAGCCAATAAGAATTAATTGAAGTTCAAAGTACTGTGTTTGTAATAATTGCTACAGCCAGTTTGTTGCGTAATTTTAGTAGTGCAGTGGCTAGAACCTTTGACTCAACTAAGAGATCCAGACTTGAACTCCTGGGCTGTAGTGTCAAACTTTGGGCAGTTCTTTTCCCTCTACATTGCTCCAGTTCACTCATCTGTATAAATGAGTACCTAGCTATAGACATAGGTGTATATTTGTGTACGAATAGTGTTCGCGGAGTAATTGCAGAGATGGTGTTTTGATTGAACAAGTTTGCCAGGGAGTAACAATAATAGCGCAACACCCAATCCTTAGGATTGGGTGTTGCGCTATACATATAAGAAATTACCTTTACCTTATCTTGTGTGAGGTAATGGAGTTTGTTGTTTTATTTGTGTGTTCAGTGGTGATGAGGCGTCTGTATCCCTATGGCTCCCAGCAGGGGGATGTGACCCTCGACTGGGGAACTACAACCCTTAGCTGTGACTGGGCTGGCAAGAGTTGCTCCTCAGGGTTCATCGGAACACCTCGAATGAAGATATTCTCATCCGAGTTCACGGACATTAAGGTTAGCCGCATGCAGATACTATATTAATTATATTAAGCGTGCGTTCCCTAAATAACGAACACATCAGATTCATCATTGATTGCAGTTACTACAGTAACCTGAACCACTGACCCAATGACAACATCACAAAGTTCCACCTGCATCAGCAGCCTCTGCATCCCTTTGACTACATAAACACACGTCTGGATGAATAAATCATTTCTAGACAATTTATATTACCATTTGCCATTCCAGCTTGAATTTACATCAGCGGCACCATGTTAGTTTACAACAGAGACAGCAAATTTAATAATACCAGTAGATAACATTTATTGCACCAAAATCATTGGAAACCAAGCTCAGAAGCGCATCAATGACAAAGGTTAATCGATCTCGGAGTCATTAAAAATTCCAGTTGTCAACAGATTGATTGATACACTAGGGAGCTATGGTGGATAGGCAAGGTTGTAATGGTATGTTTTAAAATTATGGCGGAATTTAACAATACTTTCAACTGTTCTAACTTTAGAAGGAAGCAAATTACTAATTGTGGAAACAGTTAACCTATGCTAGGTGGCACCACCATTTTGTCATAAAAGAAGTGTGTTTAATTAAGAATGTTTTCTTAAGCATACCATATGCTTAATAAAACAAGTACGGTACCCTCACTCCAGAGGAGGTATGTTGTTTGTAAAGAGCTCTAGCTGCACACCAGGTTCGTACCAGACATTTGATGAAGATTACATAACTGAACAGTTGGAGGGAGTAGCTTACAGGTGGGAGGGAGTGGCTTACAGTTAGGAGGGAGTGGCTTACGGTTGGGAGGGAGTGGTTTAGATTTGGGAGGGAGTGGTATACAGTTGGGATGGAGTGGCATACAGTTGGGAGGAAATGGTTTACCGTTGGGAGGGAGTGGCTTACAGTTGGGAGGGAATGGCTTACAGTTGGGAGGGAGTGGCTTACAGTTAGGTGTGAGTGGTTTACAGTTGGGAGGGAGTGGCTTACAGTTTGGAGGAAGTGGCTTTTAGTTGGCAGGAAGTGGCTTACAGTTGGCAGGGAGTGGCTTACAGTTGGCAGGGAGTGGCTTACACTTGACAGGCAGTGACTAACAGTTGCAAGACAGTGGCTTACAGTTGGGAGGGAGTGGCTTACAGTTGGGAGGAAGTGGTTTACAGTTGGGAGGGAGTGGTTTACAGTTGGGAGGGAGTGGTTTACAGTTGGGAGGAAGTGGTTTACAGTTCGGATGGAGTGGCTTACAGTTGGGAGGGAGTGGCTTACAGTTCGGAGGGAGTGGTTTACAGTTGGAAGGCAGTGGCTTACAGTTGGGAGGGAATGGTTTACAGTTGGGAGGGAGTGACTTACAGTTGGGAGGGAGTGGCTTTCAGTTAGGACTGAGTGTTTTACAATTGGAAGGCAGTGGCTTACAGTTGGGAGGGAGTGGCTTACAGTTGGGAGGGAGTGGCTTACAGTTAGGAGTGAGTGGTTTACAGTTGGAAGGGAGTGGCTTACAGTTAGGAGGGAGTGGTTTACAGATGGGAGGCAGTGGCTTACAGCTGGGAGACAGTGGCTTACAGTTGGGAGGCAGTGGCTTAGGGTATATTTGGATTAAGTTCAAGATCATTGCTTTCACCCATTATTCAGTAATGTACACAGTGTTGATTATCAGGCATAACAAAAGTATGTAATTTGGAGATCTCAAAATGTATTAACTTATCATCTGCCACTTTTACAAAAGGTCGTTTGCATATAGACATCATGTCATGACAGGTTAGTACCTTTGTAATCTCACAGGTATCTGAACTCTGGCATTGGACACAGTGTATGTGTGTGCAGTAAAGTTGTTCTCACACACTCTCTTGATCATTCATGTTGATTTTGTTAATGAAGTGTTTTCTGCGACTCACAGATCTACTCCAATGGCTACATCACCATGGGTCAGTCGTACAACCGACGCATGCCGACAGATTTCTTCACTGTGTCAAGCAGCAAGAAACGGTCAGCTTATGACAATGGATTTGCGATGTTTGCACCGCTATGGACGGATGCCAACTTTCAAGCTGGACAAGTGACGTACCACATTTATGATCGCACCAAAAGTGGTCTGAGCATAACTGAGAAGTATCGATTGAAACATGCCTTGCAACTCGCAAAGAGAGACACTGTGGATTATGGTGGGTCGTCTGCAATCGATCCCTCGTGGGTGATGGTGATATCCTGGATAGACAGCACGCCACGCATGTACTACAATGAATTCTATGAACAGGTATGTCTGGAAATATATTCCAGGAAATTCAAATTATTGAGGAACTGTTGCTGATAAGTTTAATTAACATTTAATTAAAGGACATAAAATGTTATGGCTGTCGTGCATAGGAAAGAAATTGTGACCACCCTCAGTGCCAGCATAGAATGGTTAGTTGGCTTGGTTATAATTTTTCTGAAAAAAGGCTGACCAGTTGAATGTGATCATGTAAGACGTTAACATAGTAACGACGATATATATTCAGACCAGTCACTCAATCAATTAACACAATGTTGCAGAGCACTGGAAACAACTAGAACTACAATTATTGTTTGCAAACCTTTACTATCTTGTTTTGCCATCACAACCACTGTCTTCATAATTGTCCAAATTTGTAGAAGCGTACAAAGAGTACGCTTTTCTTGACCCCCTCCCCCCAGTGAATATGTTGATTGTTGTGACGAATACACACCTGTAACAGTCCTACATTAATTGTTTTTGAAATATACAGGTTAAAACACAGAAGTCTGTCGCCGCACACAAGATGCACTCGTCTTGAAAACTCACTTCCAGCACTGGCCTTGGTTAGATGGTTACCCATGTGCCATGGGGTGGCAACACTTTCTCACCCCTCATTCTCTTCCCAGCGAAGTCACAAAGTCGTATGAGTGTTAATAAAATAAATGTTGTGTACGGAAGCATCCTAGTGTACGGTTTGTATCAGAAAATGTTCACAATTATGACCAACCACTAAGTATAATGGTTTGACACATGTATGTTTAAAGTTTGCAGTAATTGTTTCAGCCGAACACGTTCCAGCTGGTGTTGATCTATGACCCAGCCCAGTGGCGTATGTCTGTCATGTTCCTGTATGAAAGGACAGGCTGGGACCGCTACTGGACAGTGAGAGACAGTCTCATTGGCTTCTATGTGACACAGAATGGACAGGAAGACTCTAGGACTCTGGCTCAGTCGGGGAAGTCCAGCGCCTTTGAAATGGCAGATATTGTTGGAAATACAGGTATGCTACGAACCTTGTTGTAAACAGTCATTATAGTAACACAATTGTCACTGACACGTTGTAGTGTCATAAAAACCTGGAAATCACTGTGATCTGATAATTAGATTATTGTTAATGTGTACTGTTTGGCACGATTGTTTTGGTATGTTCATGGTTATTTAATTGTTTGGTTTTAAGGGTTACACTAGTCATCACTTACAAGCTTACATAACTACACATGTACAGAACAATATGCACAATCCAGCTACACACTACCACACAATACACACAACCACACAATACACACAACCACACAATACACACAACCACACAATACACACAACCACACAATACATACAACCACACAATACACACAACCAAACAATACACACAACCACACAATACACACAACCACACAATAAACACAACTACACAATACACACAACCACACAATACACACAACCACACAAAACACACAACCAAGCAATAAACACAACTACACAATACACACAACCACACAATACACACAACCACACAAAACACACAACCACACAATACACACAACCACACAATACATACAACCACACAATACACACAACCAAACAATACACACAACCACACAATACACACAACCACACAATAAACACAACTACACAATACACACAACCACACAATACACACAACCACACAAAACACACAACCAAGCAATAAACACAACTACACAATATACACAACCACACAATACACACAACCACACAAAACACACAACCACACAATACACACAACCACACAATACACACAACCACACAATACACACAACCACACAATAAACACAACTACACAATACACACAACCACACAATACACACAACCACACAAAACACACAACCAAGCAATAAACACAACTACACAATACACACAACCACACAATACACACAACCACACAAAACACACAACCACACAATACACACAACCACACAATACACACAACCACACAATACACACAACCACACAATACACACAACCACACAATACACACAACCACACAATACACACAACCACACAATACACACAACCACACAATACACACAACCACACAATAAACACAACCACACAATACACACAACCACACAATACACACAACCACACAATACACACAACCACACAATAACACAACCACACAATACACACAACCACACAATACACACAACCACACAAACACACAACCACACAAACACACAACCACACAATACACACAACCACACAATACACACAACCACACAATACACACAACCACACAATACACACAACCACACAATACACACAACCACACAAAACACACAACCAAGCAATAAACACAACCACACAATACACACAACCAAGCAATAAACACGACCACACAATACACACAACCACACAATACACACAACCACACAATACACACAACCACACAAAACACACAACCAAGCAATAAACACAACCACACAACACACACAACCAAGCAATAAACACAACCAAGCAATAAACACAACCACACAATACACACAACCAAACAACACACACAACAACCAGCCAGTTGACACAGACTACTGGTTACAGATGAAGTGGGCCGGTTCTACTTCCGGGTGTCGGAGGGTGACTCGAGGCCCAACTACGAGTTGATGTGTCTCTCCTGGTACTGGCAGCAGCAAGGCATCTGGTGGCTCGTGCGCTGGGGCTGGTCCATGACCCTCGTCTGTCCATGTGACCAGCGCCAGGTGATCAACGACCGTCGCTGGAAGTTTGACTTCATCGAGTTTGTGAGCAGCTTCGAAGAGCGTGTGTGCTACTATGAGAGAATGCCCTGGGGCTGGTCAACACAGGTAGGGAGACGATGTTCCTGTTGATGTATTGTTGGTCTTGCTGAAAGTAACACTTACCGGTACTTAGACTTAGTTCCTGTTCCTTTCAGGATATCAGGTGACGATCTTTTGCCATCTGGAATGATCATTCGCATTTGGTTTGGCATAATTCCAGTCGCTTTCCATTTTTGCCAGATCTTCCTTAAATGTCTTGCGCCAGGTGTTACATCCACTTTCAATTCTCCAGGCACCCACTCCATCGCAATATGTGCCACTCGATCTCTCCATAAACATAGAATATGCCCAGCTAGTCTCCATCATCAACACTTGATGATGTCATGTCGACAGTCTATGTCTGCTGTTCTCATTACAAGTTCATTGGTGACGTGTCTCTCCATGAACCTAACATGAAGCAGTGGCATCACCTTTGGAATACATTTAGTTTCACAAGCATATATCCCTGTTGGTATAAAGATGTAGTTTTATGTATGGTTTTGACGGTGGTACTGAACCATATTAGATGTAGTGTTTGGACCACTGCTGATGCATGGCCTATTCTCACTTATACGTCTACTTCTGTGAGACTTGGCTATTTCATCACATGACCTATTGTGTCTCAGGTGGTTTCCTCCAAACACCCCAAACTTGGGCTAACATAGGATTTTTTAGTACTTATTGTGTGCATGCATTAGGTAGTATGTTTGTTTGTTTGTTTGTTTGTTTGTTTGTTTGTTTTATCTAGTTTGTTTGTTTGTTTGTTTGCGTAGCAGTAAGGTCCATCAGGTAAAACAATATTGATACAGATTAGCAGTGTGGTGTTTAGATATTGTGTCACTTTTTATTGTTGAAATTGTGGCACCAATTAATGCACTATAAAAATGTATAAAATAAATTGTTCAATAAATTGATGAAATTGTAAACGTAACCTTCAAATACCAAGTGTCTACAGTTGCCTGTTACTGTTATAACAAATGTCACCAACTCTCTAAGGAATCATCTAAGAATGTTGAGGTCTGATATGAGACAACATTACTTTTGTTTTGGGTAGGGGGAGAGAGGCAGTGTCTGCTGCTGTCAGACAGATATTTTACCCTTCAGACTGAAACTATTAATCATATCAATGTTTACAAACTTTCATACATGTATGGCTTAGAAACAATGGCACTAACAGAGAAGCAACAGAAGGCGCAGGTTTGTGAAAACTGCTGGGTAAGAAGAATGGTGGAGCGAAGAGAACGGATAAGAAAAGAATGGATGAACTGAGAGAGGAGGTTGGAGTGAAGGAAAATGCTAAGAAGAAACTTGTGAGGAGTGGGCTGAAATGGGCCGGACATGTGGAAAGAATGGGAGATGAAAAATTGGCGAAGAAATCAGATTCCCAGAAAGTGAACGGAAAAAGGAAGGCGAGGAAGACGGAGACTGCAGTGGGAGGACAGTGTAAAGAGGGATCTGGAAAGAGTGGGAGGAGAATGGAGACCAACAGCAACAGATAGAAGGATTGGAGACTGTATATAGAGAATGCAGTGAGAGAAAAATGAGGAGAGGAAAGAAAAGACTAAGAAAATATGACAGTAACCATGACCTAGGTACCTCACCCCTGATGACAGGGACAACGAGAGGACAACAACATCTGAGTGAGGGACGGAAGACAGAGAGCAGGTGAAAGTAAGACAACATGTTATCAAACATCAACATTCTGCGTCACTGCATTTTTACAGTTGTGTTGCTATGAGTACGGCTCCCTGATTGGCCGGCGGGACGGGAGCGGAGGGCAGACCTTCTACCTACACCCCCGCTATGGACAGGCCCACATAGAGACTGACATAGACCCCAAGGACTGGTGCTGTGACAAGTCTGACAACTGTAACATCTTCTATGACGCACGGCCCTTGGATGCATGCTGGGGTTATGTTGCACCCTTCCTAGGTCAGTGTCTTCTGTCTGCTTTATGTGACACTGTCTACTTTAATATACCCACAGCTACTTCGATTTGGTGTATTTGATATGCATAAATATGCACTGATAGTTTGGTAAATTGTTGCCTATCTGACCAATTCTTCCCCAAATAAGTTTCAGTAATTTCCACAAATTACCAACATTTTATATACAGCATGTCTGGTGTAGAGTATTTCAATTGAACCTTAGCAAATTAGGTTTTTATATAACAGGTTTAAGTCCTCAGCACTGCTGAGACCACTTTACGTTTTATTCCTGACGCACCTGTACCATTGAACGGATTGGTAAACACTAACCAACTTGACTTCTCTGGGAAGCATTCAGGCACTATGCAATTACTGCATGAAGACTAGAACATATCCACCAGAGTTTTCTGGTACTCATTTATACAGTTGAGTGATCTCCGGAAACTCTTCAACCTGGAATTTCTTTATCAAGAGTTGAATGTTCTAACTACTATACCACCGTGCCCCAGAATGTATTTTAAATTTGTATACAAAGTTTTTCTTCTTGTCATTTTAAGTACAGTGTATTTTAATTGAAATAAAATACACATTATATATAAAAAAAACTCTTGCATGAATTCTGAAATATTAAAATTGATTGCTTATCCTGTTGTGCCTGTTGAGTAAATGATTGTCCTGTTGACTAAGTGAGTATCTATTGACTAAGCAAGTGTGCCTGTCAGGTAAATAAGTGTGACTGTTGACTAAGCGAGTATTCCTGCTGATAAAGTGAGTGTGTCTGTCAGCTTGAAAGGTGTGCCGATTGGCTAACAAGCGTGTTTGTTGACTAAACAGTCTGCCTGGTAACCACTTAACGAATGTGCACGTTGACCAAACAGTTTGCCTGGTGATTAAATGAGTGTGCTTGTTGACTAAACGAGAGTGCCTGATGACGAAATCAGTGTGCCTGTCAACTTAACGAGTATGTATACCTGTCGATTAAGTACAGTTTGGTTGTTGACTAAATGAGTGCGCCTGTTGACTAAATGACTGTGCCTGTTGAATAAATGAGTGTGCCTGTTGACTAAATGTGTGCGCCTGTTGACTAAATGAGTGCGCCTGTTGACTAAATGAGTGTACCTGTTGACTAAATGAGTGTGCCTGTTGACTAAATGAGTGCCTGTTGACTACATGATACGAACACTAGAGCCAGCATGATTCTGCCTGTTCACCAATCTGCATGTTTCAGCGTGGTTTGTTGGTGACCCTCACATTCACACCCTCGACAACTTCCAATACACCTTCAATGGGCTGGGGGAGTACACACTTATTAAGACAGACGGTGGTAACTTCACCCTACAGGGGCGAACTGTAAAAGCCCTTGATGAGAAAGGGGTAGAAACTGCAGCCACCGTGTTCAGTGCGTTTGCGGCGTCGGATGCTGATTCTGACAGAGTCTACATCGCCATGAACAGTTCCCGCAGCGGTACGTGTCTCAAGTCACAACAAGTGCCTAACAACATGCAAGTTGCAACTAAACGCCCCAAAATATGTTTTCATTTTTGCTGTCAACATGCATGAGTGGTGCATGTTTTTATTTTTACACTGCTGTGTGTGATTTGTACATTCTTCAGTGTGTTCCATTTTTGGGATTGAATGGCGCTCAGATGTATTTGTTAATTGTGTCACGTAGTTTTTATTAAATGCTGTTTGAAATGATAGCCATTAAGAGACTTGAACTTTTTAAGTCGAATTTAAAGACACAAAAGTTCTATATATATATATATATATATATATATATATATATATATATATATATATATATATATATATATATATATATATAGATATAGATTATTTTTATTAATTATTTATTTATATATTTATTTATTGCTGATAAGCTTAGCTTATACACTTTGAGTTTTAGAAACTATAATTATTTAATTATTTATTTATTATCATTTAAACAACTTGACTTTTAAATTGATTACCGGTAGTCATATTTTATACATTTATATGTTACAAATGTTTTATGTATGCGCCTCTGAGCAGAAACATTTTACAAATAAAAAATTATTATTATTAATAATTAGTTAATGCTTATTGGTGTATATTAAAGCCTATGTTTATAACAATGATGATGTTTAAGATATACAATTTGATGTCTGCATTGTTTAATATTTATTTCAATAGATACCAACATTATACTTATTTAATTGCAGAGCTGGCATAGTTATAGCAATATGAATTTAAAAACAATTTAAAATATACACAAGAATATGCTCTGTAAGGACATAGCTTGTCTGTTGTAGGATTTGTCATTCTAGTTGACCAAGATGACAAGACTGATTGGTTCGCCAGAGCAAACATTTCTGATGAGGTCGATTTTGATGGAGTCAGTATTTACAAAGACAAGACCAATTCCGTTGGTGCTGTTTTTAAGAGTGGTAAGAAATATTTTATTACAGATGTATGTATTGTGGATAATTCCAGAGGTTTACAAAGCCCGCCTTGACATATTATGTTTAGTGATATGTCAACCCTCCACCCTGTCTATGATTTAAACAATTGACACCCAGAGAATGAGCTCTAGTTGGCAGGTGGACAAGGAAGCCTTTTGGCTTATGGAGAGTCCAACCCCTTTTTATCTGTGTATCTTATCCTTCAAAGGTATGGATCAATTAAATTGTAACCATATTTACACTACAAGCACCCACACAATTGGCAGATAATACATGTATGTTCCATTCACTTAGAATCCTCTGTGAAAATTATAACTTCCATATATATATATATATATATATATATATATATATATATATATATATAATCTACACTGCTTCTTTATTTATGTTCAGGTCCTCTTGTCATTTTATCTTCCTTATTTGAGAATTGTTTCCGTCATGTACGACATCAGAATGATGGATTTGTTACCAATTAGATGACTGTTATGTTTATATCGAAGCATAGTTGTGATACCCCATGTGTGCAATGTCAGCTTGAACACATTGAAAAGCAGCATCCGTCAGTTGGTTGACAATCAACTTGCCATATGTAAAAGGTAAAGGCAAATTCTTATATAGCGCAGCACCCAATCCTCAGGATTGTTCAGAGCACTTTAGACTTTACTCCCTGGCAGACCTGTCCAATCAGACACCATGTTGGTTTCTATGGGAATCATCCAGCCACACTGCAGTTAATGTGTGAAGACTATTCGTACACAAATGTCCACCTGTATCTATAACCAGGTACTCATACAGCTGAGTGAACGTAACCAAGAGTCTGAAGCTGTAGCTAGTAGCTACTGCACAACTGCTCTAGCTACTATTGTAAACACCTGAATGATAGTTATTTCACAACCACTTAAATATATTGTTGCATTTACCACAATACAATGAGTAGCTGACTGTGATTTTATAACATCTGAATATGAAATTATGTACTTCATTTGTGTTATTAGTCAATCAGCCTCTCCTTCACATTTTATTTTCTCATTTCAGGGTTTTCTATCACAGTGGGGTTGAATGCGTCTCAACTGGACATCACGGTGGCCGCCCCAGACAAGTTCCTTAACCTGACCGTGGGTCTACTGGGGGTGTTTAACAAAGACCCCTCAGATGACCTCACACCTGCCAATGGGGCACCACCCCTCAATACCACAACCGCAACCGAAAAGATGATATTTCACGAGTTTGGTGAAACTTGTAAGTTATGGTTATAGATTTGCTCAGTTTTAATAGTTTGGAGTAAAAAAACTGCTACATTGACCAATATTGAATATAGAACACCATAATCTGTTGTCAGACAGTTATAATATGTATTATAATTTATATGAGAGAAAACATGTTTTTGTTTATAACATATTAGAGAATATGTAGTTTTGAATGCAAAATAATTTACAATCCCTACATATGGGCTAGTCCTATGTAATACATATGTTGTTCAAACTGTATATTACTGTAAATTAAGTAAAGCATTTTTAATGTTTTGGTAATTTCATCATGACACATTTTGGCAACATCTTTTTATTATGTATTTAGTGTATTCATTTAATTAATCAATTTTTATTATTTGTTTTTATTTATTCAATTAATTTATTTAGCTTATTTAAAATATGTAACTTTTATTACTGTTGTTTTTATATTTTAAATTATAAACACATAAATTATATTGCATGTCCATGTGTGCATCAGACACATGTATTGTTCTTTTCTCAGGACTCATGTGGTTTCCTCCAAACAGTTACAACTTGGACTATATTTTATACCCTACTGCATGTACAACATGTATGTTTAAGATAAATTCACCCCGGGGGATATTAATGTGTCTGTAGCTGATGGCACAATGTGAGGTGATTGCTGCTACTGCTATACTGTTGTACTTTATGCTGTTGGCGCCATGTTCCACTTCACTAAGTCCCTGTCACATACTGAGTGATGTTACACTGTTGGTGCCATGTTCACTTCACTAAGTCCCTGTCACATACGGAGTGATGTTACACTGTTGGTGCCATGTTCTACTTCACTAAGTCCCTGCCACATACTGAGTGATGTTACGCTGTTGGTGCCATGTTCCACTTCACTAAGTCCCTGTCACATACGGAGTGATGTTACACTGTTGGTGCCATGTTCTACTTCACTAAGTCCCTGCCACATACTGAGTGATGTTACGCTGTTGGTGCCATGTTCTACTTCACTAAGTTCCTGCCACATACTGAGTGATGTTACGCTGTTGGTGCCATGTTCTACTTCACTAAGTCCCTGTCACATACTGAGTGATGTTACGCTGTTGGTGCCATGTTCTACTTCACTAAGTCCCTGTCACATACTGAGTGATGTTACGCTGTTGGTGCCATGTTCCACTTCACTAAGTCCCTGTCACATTCTGAGTGATGTTACGCTGTTGGTGCCATGTTCCACTTCACTAAGTCCTTGCCACATACTGAGTGATGTTACACTGTTGGTGCCATGTTCCACTTCACTAAGTCCCTGCCACATACTGAGTGATGTTACACTGTTGGTGCCATGTTCTACTTCACTAAGTCCCTGTCACATACTGAGTGATGTTACGCTGTTGGTGCCATGTTCCACTTCACTAAGTCCCTGTCACATACCGAGTGATGTTACGCTGTTGGTGCCATGTTCCACTTCACTAAGTCCCTGTCACATACCGAGTGATGTTACGCTGTTGGTGCCATGTTCCACTTCACTAAGTCCCTGCCACATACTGAGTGATGTTACACTGTTGGTGCCATGTTCCACTTCACTAAGTCCCTGCCACATACTGAGTGATGTTACACTGTTGGTGCCATGTTCCACATCGCTAAGTCCCTGCCACATACTGAGTGATGTTACGCAGTTGGCGTCATGTTCTACTTCGCTAAGTCCCTGTCACATACGGAGTGATGTTACGCTGTTGGTGCCATGTTCCACTTCACTAAGTCCCTGCCACATACTGAGTGATGTTACGCTGTTGGTGCCATGTTCCACTTCACTAAGTCCCTGTCACATACCGAGTGATGTTACGTGGTTGGTGCCATGTTCCACTTCACTAAGTCCCTGTCACATACCGAGTGATGTTACGCGGTTGGTGCCATGTTCCACTTCACTAAGTCCCTGCCACATACTGAGTGATGTTATACTGTTGGTGCCATGTTCCACTTCACTAAGTCCCTGCCACATACTGAGTGATGTTACACTGTTGGTGCCATGTTCTACTTCACTAAGTCCCTGTCACATACCGAGTGATGTTACGCTGTTGGTGCCATATTCCACTTCGCTAAGTCCCTGTCACATACTGAGTGATGTTACGCCGTTGGTGCCATGTTCCACTTCACTAAGTCCCTGCCACATACTGAGTGATGTTACACTGTTGGTGCCATGTTCCACTTCACTAAGTCCCTGCCACATACTGAGTGATGTTACACTGTTGGTGCCATGTTCTACTTCACTAAGTCCCTGTCACATACTGAGTGAAGTTACGCTGTTGGTGCCATGTTCTACTTCACTAAGTTCCTGCCACATACTGAGTGATGTTACACTGTTGGTGCCATGTTCCACTTCACTAAGTCCCTGCCACATACTGAGTGATGTTACGCTGTTGGCGTCATGTTCTACTTCGCTAAGTCCCTGCCACATACTGAGTGATGTTACACTGTTGGTGCCATGTTCCACTTCACTAAGTCCCTGTCACATACTGAGTGATGTTACGCTGTTGGTGCCATGTTCCACTTCGCTAAGTCCCTGTCACATACTGAGTGATGTTACGCTGTTGGTGCCATGTTCTACTTCACTAAGTCCCTGCCTCATACTGAGTGATGTTACACTGTTGGTGCCATGTTCCACTTTGCTAAGTCCCTGCCACATACTGAGTAATGTTACGCTGTTGGTGCCATGTTCCACTTCACTAAGTCCATGTCACATACCGAGTGATGTTACGCTGTTGGTGCCATGTTCCACTTCACTAAGTCCCTGTCACATACCGAGTGATGTTACGCTGTTGGTGCCATGTTCCACTTGACTAAGTCCCTGCCACATACCGAGTGATGTTACACTGTTGGTGCCATGTTCCACTTCACTAAGTCCCTGCCACATACGGAGTGATGTTACGCTGTTGGCGTCATGTTCTACTTCGCTAAGTCCCTGCCACATACTGAGTGATGTTACACTGTTGGCGCCATGTTCCACTTCACTAAGTCCCTGTCACATACTGAGTGATGTTACGCTGTTGGTGCCATGTTCCACTTCACTAAGTCCCTGTCACATACTGAGTGATGTTACGCTGTTGGTGCCATGTTCCACTTCGCTAAGTCCCTGTCACATACTGAGTGATGTTACGCTGTTGGTGCCATGTTCCACTTCGCTAAGTCCCTGTCACATACTGAGTGATGTTACGCTGTTGGTGCCATGTTCCACTTCGCTAAGTCCCTGCCACATACTGAGTGATGTTACGCTGTTGGTGCCATGTTCCACTTCGCTAAGTCCCTGCCACATACTGAGTGATGTTACGCTGTTGGTGCCATGTTCTACTTCACTAAGTCCCTGCCACATACTGAGTGATGTTACGCTGTTGGTGCCATGTTCTACTTCACTAAGTCCCTGTCACATACTGAGTGATGTTACACTGTTGGTGCCATGTTCCACTTCACTAAGTCCCTGTCACATACTGAGTGATGTTACGCTGTTGGTGCCATGTTCTACTTCACTAAGTCCCTGCCACATACTGAGTGATGTTATGCTGTTGGTGCCATGTTCTACTTCACTAAGTCCCTGTCACATACTGAGTGATGTTACACTGTTGGTGCCATGTTCTACTTCACTAAGTCCCTGTCACATACTGAGTGATGTTACGCTGTTGGTGCCATGTTCCACTTCACTAAGTCCCTGCCACATACTGAGTGATGTTACACTGTTGGTGCCATGTTCTACTTCACTAAGTCCCTGTCACATACTGAGTGATGTTACGCTGTTGGTGCCATGTTCCACTTCACTAAGTCCCTGTCACATACCGAGTGATGTTACGCTGTTGGTGCCATGTTCCACTTCACTAAGTCCCTGTCACATACCGAGTGATGTTACGCTGTTGGTGCCATGTTCCACTTCACTAAGTCCCTGCCACATACTGAGTGATGTTACACTGTTGGTGCCATGTTCCACTTCACTAAGTCCCTGCCACATACTGAGTGATGTTACACTGTTGGTGCCATGTTCCACTTCGCTAAGTCCCTGCCACATACTGAGTGATGTTACGCTGTTGGCGTCATGTTCTACTTCGCTAAGTCCCTGTCACATACGGAGTGATGTTACGCTGTTGGTGCCATGTTCCACTTCACTAAGTCCCTGCCACATACTGAGTGATGTTACGCTGTTGGTGCCATGTTCCACTTCACTAAGTCCCTGTCACATACCGAGTGATGTTACGTGGTTGGTGCCATGTTCCACTTCACTAAGTCCCTGTCACATACTGAGTGATGTTACGCGGTTGGTGCCATGTTCCACTTCACTAAGTCCCTGCCACATACTGAGTGATGTTATACTGTTGGTGCCATGTTCCACTTCACTAAGTCCCTGCCACATACTGAGTGATGTTACACTGTTGGTGCCATGTTCTAATTCACTAAGTCCCTGTCACATACCGAGTGATGTTACGCTGTTGGTGCCATATTACACTTCGCTAAGTCCCTGTCACATACCGAGTGATGTTACGCGGTTGGTGCCATGTTCCACTTCACTAAGTCCCTGCCACATACTGAGTGATGTTATACTGTTGGTGCCATGTTCCACTTCACTAAGTCCCTGCCACATACTGAGTGATGTTACACTGTTGGTGCCATGTTCTACTTCACTAAGTCCCTGTCACATACCGAGTGATGTTACGCGGTTGGTGCCATGTTCCACTTCACTAAGTCCCTGCCACATACTGAGTGATGTTATACTGTTGGTGCCATGTTCCACTTCACTAAGTCCCTGCCACATACTGAGTGATGTTACACTGTTGGTGCCATGTTCTACTTCACTAAGTCCCTGTCACATACCGAGTGATGTTACGCTGTTGGTGCCATATTCCACTTCGCTAAGTCCCTGTCACATACTGAGTGATGTTACGCCGTTGGTGCCATGTTCCACTTCACTAAGTCCCTGCCACATACTGAGTGATGTTACACTGTTGGTGCCATGTTCCACTTCACTAAGTCCCTGCCACATACTGAGTGATGTTACACTGTTGGTGCCATGTTCTACTTCACTAAGTCCCTGTCACATACTGAGTGAAGTTACGCTGTTGGTGCCATGTTCTACTTCACTAAGTTCCTGCCACATACTGAGTGATGTTACACTGTTGGTGCCATGTTCCACTTCACTAAGTCCCTGCCACATACTGAGTGATGTTACGCTGTTGGCGTCATGTTCTACTTCGCTAAGTCCCTGCCACATACTGAGTGATGTTACACTGTTGGTGCCATGTTCCACTTCACTAAGTCCCTGTCACATACTGAGTGATGTTACGCTGTTGGTGCCATGTTCCACTTCGCTAAGTCCCTGTCACATACTGAGTGATGTTACGCTGTTGGTGCCATGTTCTACTTCACTAAGTCCCTGCCTCATACTGAGTGATGTTACACTGTTGGTGCCATGTTCCACTTTGCTAAGTCCCTGCCACATACTGAGTAATGTTACGCTGTTGGTGCCATGTTCCACTTCACTAAGTCCATGTCACATACCGAGTGATGTTACGCTGTTGGTGCCATGTTCCACTTCACTAAGTCCCTGTCACATACCGAGTGATGTTACGCTGTTGGTGCCATGTTCCACTTCACTAAGTCCCTGCCACATACTGAGTGATGTTACGCTGTTGGTGCCATGTTCTACTTCACTAAGTCCCTGCCACATACTGAGTGATGTTACGCTGTTGGTGCCATGTTCTACTTCACTAAGTCCCTGTCACATACTGAGTGATGTTACGCTGTTGGTGCCATGTTCCACTTCACTAAGTCCCTGTCACATACTGAGTGATGTTACGCTGTTGGTGCCATGTTCTACTTCACTAAGTCCCTGCACATACTGAGTGATGTTAGCTGTTGGTGCCATGTTCTACTTCACTAAGTCCCTGTCACATACTGAGTGATGTTACCTGTTGGTGCCATTTTCCCACTTCACTAAGTCCCTGTCACATACTGAGTGATGTTACGCTGTTGGTGCCATGTTCACTTCACTAAGTCCCTGCCACATACTGAGTGATGTTACCTGTTGGTGCCATGTTCTACTTCACTAAGTCCCTGCACATACTGAGTGATGTTACGCTGTTGGTGCCATGTTCCCCCCTTAAGTCCCTGTCACATCCCGAGTGATGTTACGCTGTTGGTGCCATGTTCACTTCACTAAGTCCCTGTCACATACTGAGTGATGTTACGCTGTTGGTGCCATGTTCCACTTCACTAAGTCCCTGCCACATACTGAGTGATGTTACACTGTTGGTGCCATGTTCCACTTCACTAAGTCCCTGCCACATACTGAGTGATGTTACAGCTGTTGGTGCCATGTTCCACTTCACTAAGTCCCTGCCACATACTGAGTGATGTTACGCTGTTGGTGCCATGTTCTACTTCACTAAGTCCCTGTCACATACTGAGTGATGTTACGCTGTTGGTGCCATGTTCCACTTCACTAAGTCCCTGCCACATACTGAGTGATGTTACGCTGTTGGTGCCATGTTCCACTTCACTAAGTCCCTGTCACATACCGAGTGATGTTACGTGGTTGGTGCCATGTTCCACTTCACTAAGTCCCTGTCACATACTGAGTGATGTTACGCGGTTGGTGCCATGTTCCACTTCACTAAGTCCCTGCCACATACTGAGTGATGTTATACTGTTGGTGCCATGTTCCACTTCACTAAGTCCCTGCCACATACTGAGTGATGTTACACTGTTGGTGCCATGTTCTAATTCACTAAGTCCCTGTCACATACCGAGTGATGTTACGCTGTTGGTGCCATATTCCACTTCGCTAAGTCCCTGTCACATACCGAGTGATGTTACGCGGTTGGTGCCATGTTCCACTTCACTAAGTCCCTGCCACATACTGAGTGATGTTATACTGTTGGTGCCATGTTCCACTTCACTAAGTCCCTGCCACATACTGAGTGATGTTACACTGTTGGTGCCATGTTCTACTTCACTAAGTCCCTGTCACATACCGAGTGATGTTACGCTGTTGGTGCCATGTTCCACTTCACTAAGTCCCTGTCACATACTGAGTGATGTTACGCTGTTGGTGCCTTTGGTTTTCCACTTCCTAAGTCCCTGCCACATACTGAGTGATGTTACCTGTTGGTGCCATTTCCACTTCCTAAGTCCCTGTCACATACTGAGTGATGTTACGCTGTTGGTGCCATTTTCCCACTTCACTAAGTCCCTGCCACATACTGAGTGATGTTACACTGTTGGTGCCATGTTCCACTTCACTAAGTCCCTGCCACATACTGAGTGATGTTACCTGTTGGTGCCATGTTCTACTTCCTAAGTCCCTGCCACATACTGAGTGATGTTACGCTGTTGGTGCCATGTTCTACTTCACTAAGTCCCTGTCACATACTGAGTGATGTTACGCTGTTGGTGCCATGTTCCACTTCCTAAGTCCCTGCCACATACTGAGTAATGTTACGCTGTTGGTGCCATGTTCCACTTCCTAAGTCCCTGCCACATACTGAGTGATGTTCCTGTTGGTGCCATTTTCCCACTTCACTAAGTCCCTGTCACATACTGAGTGATGTTACGCTGTTGGTGCCATTTTCCCACTTCACTAAGTCCCTGTAACTTTCCGAGTGATGTTACGCTGTTGGTGCCATGTTCCACTTCACTAAGTCCCTGTCACATACGAGTGATGTTACGCTGTTGGTGCCATGTTCTACTTCACTAAGTCCCTGAACTTTCTGAGTGATGTTACCTGTTGGTGCCATGTTCCACTTCACTAAGTCCCTGCCACATACTGAGTGATTTTTCGCTGTTGGTGCCATGTTCCACTTCGCTAAGTCCCTGTCACATACTGAGTGATGTTACGCTGTTGGTGCCATGTTCCACTTCACTAAGTCCCTGTAACTTTCTGAGTGATGTTACGCTGTTGGTGCCATGTTCCACTTCGCTAAGTCCCTGCCACATACTGAGTGATGTTACGCTGTTGGTGCCATTTTCCCACTTCCTAAGTCCCTGTCACATACTGAGTGATGTTACGCTGTTGGTGCCATTTTCCCACTTCCTAAGTCCCTGAACTTTCTGAGTGATGTTACGCTGTTGGTGCCATGTTCCACTTCGCTAAGTCCCTGCCACATACTGAGTGATGTTACGCTGTTGGTGCCATGTTCTACTTCACTAAGTCCCTGTAACTTTCTGAGTGATGTTACGCTGTTGGTGCCATGTTCTACTTCACTAAGTCCCTGCCACATACTGAGTGATTTTTCCTGTTGGTGCCATGTTCCACTTCCTAAGTCCCTGTCACATACTGAGTGATGTTACGCTGTTGGTGCCATGTTCTACTTCACTAAGTCCCTGTAACTTTCTGAGTGATGTTACGCTGTTGGTGCCATGTTCTACTTCACTAAGTCCCTGCCACATACTGAGTGATTTTTCCTGTTGGTGCCATTTTCCCACTTCCTAAGTCCCTGTCACATACTGAGTGATGTTACGCTGTTGGTGCCATGTTCTACTTCACTAAGTCCCTGCCACATACTGAGTGATGTTACCTGTTGGTGCCATGTTCTACTTCACTAAGTCCCTGCCACATACTGAGTGATGTTACCTGTTGGTGCCATGTTCCACTTCGCTAAGTCCCTGCCACATACTGAGTAATGTTACGCTGTTGGTGCCATGTTCCACTTCACTAAGTCCCTGTCACATCCCGAGTGATGTTACGCTGTTGGTGCCATTTCCACTTCCTAAGTCCCTGCCACATACTGAGTGATGTTACCTGTTGGTGCCATGTTCCACTTCACTAAGTCCCTGCCACATACTGAGTGATGTTACCTGTTGGTGCCATGTTCCACTTCCTAAGTCCCTGCCACATCCCGAGTGATGTTACGCTGTTGGGCCATTTTCCCACTTCCTAAGTCCCTGTCACATACGGAGTGATGTTACGCTGTTGGTGCCATGTTCCACTTCACTAAGTCCCTGCCACATACTGAGTGATTTTAAACTGTTGGTGCCATGTTCCACTTCACTAAGTCCCTGCCACATCCCGAGTGATGTTCCCGGGTTGGTGCCATTTTCCCAATTCACTAAGTCCCTGTCACATCCCGAGTGATGTTACGCGGTTGGTGCCATGTTCCACTTCACTAAGTCCCTGCCACATCCCGAGTGATTTTAAACTGTTGGTGCCATGTTCCACTTCACTAAGTCCCTGCCACATACTGAGTGATGTTAACTGTTGGTGCCATTTTCCCAATTCACTAAGTCCCTGCCACATCCCGAGTGATGTTACCTGTTGGTGCCATTTCCTTCCTAAGTCCCTGTCACATCCCGAGTGATGTTACGGGTTGGTGCCATGTTCCACTTCACTAAGTCCCTGCCACATACTGAGTGATGTTATACTGTTGGTGCCATGTTCCACTTCACTAAGTCCCTGCCACATACTGAGTGATGTTACACTGTTGGTGCCATGTTCTATTCACTAAGTCCCTGTCACATACCGAGTGATGTTACGCTGTTGGTGCCATATTCCACTTCGCTAAGTCCCTGTCACATACTGAGTGATTTACCCGTTGGTGCCATGTTCCACTTCCTAAGTCCCTGCCACATACTGAGTGATGTTACCTGTTGGTGCCATTTCCACTTCCTAAGTCCCTGCCACATACTGAGTGATGTTACCTGTTGGTGCCATGTTCACTTCACTAAGTCCCTGCACATACTGAGTGAGTTACCTGTTGGTGCCATGTTCTACTTCACTAAGTCCCTGCCACATACTGAGTGATGTTACACTGTTGGTGCCATTTTCCCACTTCACTAAGTCCCTGCCACATACTGAGTGATGTTACGCTGTTGGGCATGTTCTACTTCCTAAGTCCCTGCCACATACTGAGTGATGTTACCTGTTGGTGCCATTTTCCCACTTCACTAAGTCCCTGTCACATACTGAGTATGTTACGCTGTTGGTGCCATTTTCCCACTTCCTAATCCCTGCACATACTGAGTGATGTTCGCTGTTGGTGCCATGTTCTACTTCACTAAGTCCCTGCCCATACTGAGTGATGTTACCTGTTGGTGCCATGTTCACTTCCTAAGTCCCTGACATCTGAGTGATGTTACGCTGTTGGTGCCATGTTCCACTTCCTAAGCCCCTGTCACATCCCGAGTGATGTTACGCTGTTGGTGCCATTTTCCCACTTCACTAAGTCCCTGTACATCGAGTGATGTTACGCTGTTGGTGCCATTTTCCCACTTCACTAAGTCCCTGCCACATACGAGTGATGTTCCTGTTGGTGCCATGTTCCACTTCCTAAGTCCCTGCCACATACGGAGTGATGTTACGCTGTTGGGCATGTTCTACTTCCTAAGTCCCTGACATCTGAGTGATTTTAAACCTGTTGGGCCATGTTCCACTTCCTAATCCCTGCACATACGAGTGATGTTCGCTGTTGGTGCCATTTTCCCACTTCACTAAGTCCCTGTCACATACGAGTGATGTTACGCTGTTGGTGCCATTTTCCCACTTCCTAAGTCCCTGTACATCTGAGTGATGTTACGCTGTTGGTGCCATGTTCCACTTCGCTAAGTCCCTGTCACATACTGAGTGATGTTACGCTGTTGGTGCCATTTTCCCACTTCCTAAGTCCCTGACATCTGAGTGATGTTACGCTGTTGGTGCCATGTTCACTTCCTAAGTCCCTGCCACATACTGAGTGATGTTCGCTGTTGGTGCCATGTTCACTTCCTAAGTCCCTGCCACATACTGAGTGATGTTACGCTGTTGGTGCCATGTTCTACTTCACTAAGTCCCTGCACATACTGAGTGATGTTACCTGTTGGTGCCATTTTCCCACTTCACTAAGTCCCTGCACATACTGAGTGATGTTCGCTGTTGGTGCCATGTTCTACTTCACTAAGTCCCTGCCACATACTGAGTGATGTTAGCTGTTGGCGTCATGTTCTACTTCGCTAAGTCCCTGTCACATACGGAGTGATGTTACGCTGTTGGTGCCATGTTCCACTTCACTAAGTCCCTGCCACATACTGAGTGATGTTACTGTTGGTGCCATGTTCCACTTCACTAAGTCCCTGTCACATACCGAGTGATGTTACGTGGTTGGTGCCATGTTCCACTTCACTAAGTCCCTGTCACATACTGAGTGATGTTACGCGGTTGGTGCCATGTTCCACTTCACTAAGTCCCTGCCACATACTGAGTGATGTTATACTGTTGGTGCCATGTTCCACTTCACTAAGTCCCTGCCACATACTGAGTGATGTTACACTGTTGGTGCCATGTTCTAATTCACTAAGTCCCTGTCACATACCGAGTGATGTTACGCTGTTGGTGCCATATTCCACTTCGCTAAGTCCCTGTCACATACCGAGTGATGTTACGCGGTTGGTGCCATGTTCCACTTCACTAAGTCCCTGCCACATACTGAGTGATGTTATACTGTTGGTGCCATGTTCCACTTCACTAAGTCCCTGCCACATACTGAGTGATGTTACACTGTTGGTGCCATGTTCTAATTCACTAAGTCCCTGTCACATACCGAGTGATGTTACGCTGTTGGTGCCATATTCCACTTCGCTAAGTCCCTGTCACATACTGAGTGATGTTACGCCGTTGGTGCCATGTTCCACTTCACTAAGTCCCTGCCACATACTGAGTGATGTTACACTGTTGGTGCCATGTTCCACTTCACTAAGTCCCTGCCACATACTGAGTGATGTTACACTGTTGGTGCCATGTTCTACTTCACTAAGTCCCTGTCACATACTGAGTGATGTTACGCTGTTGGTGCCATGTTCTACTTCACTAAGTCCCTGCCACATACTGAGTGATGTTACACTGTTGGTGCCATGTTCCACTTCACTAAGTCCCTGCCACATACTGAGTGATGTTACGCTGTTGGCGTCATGTTCTACTTCGCTAAGTCCCTGCCACATACTGAGTGATGTTACACTGTTGGTGCCATGTTCCACTTCACTAAGTCCCTGTCACATACTGAGTGATGTTACGCTGTTGGTGCCATGTTCCACTTCGCTAAGTCCCTGTCACATACTGAGTGATGTTACGCTGTTGGTGCCATGTTCTACTTCACTAAGTCCCTGCCTCATACTGAGTGATGTTACACTGTTGGTGCCATGTTCCACTTCGCTAAGTCCCTGCCACATACTGAGTAATGTTACGCTGTTGGTGCCATGTTCTACTTCACTAAGTCCCTGTCACATACTGAGTGATGTTACGCTGTTGGTGCCATATTCCACTTCGCTAAGTCCCTGTCACATACTGAGTGATGTTACGCTGTTGGTGCCATGTTCCACTTCACTAAGTCCCTGCCACATACTGAGTGATGTTACACTGTTGGTGCCATGTTCTACTTCACTAAGTCCCTGCCACATACTGAGTGATGTTACACTGTTGGTGCCATGTTCTACTTCACTAAGTCCCTGCCACATACTGAGTGATGTTACGCTGTTGGTGCCATGTTCTACTTCACTAAGTCCCTGTCACATACTGAGTGATGTTACGCTGTTGGTGCCATGTTCTACTTCACTAAGTCCCTGTCACATACTGAGTAATGTTACGCTGTTGGTGCCATGTTCCACTTCGCTAACTCCCTGCCACATACTGAGTGATGTTTCGCTGTTGGTGCCATGTTCTACTTCACTAAGTCCCTGTCACATACTGAGTGATGTTACGCTGTTGGTGCCATGTTCTACTTCACTAAGTCCCTGTAACATTCTGAGTGATGTTACGCTGTTGGTGCCATGTTCCACTTCGCTAAGTCCCTGTCACATACTGAGTGATGTTACGCTGTTGGTGCCATGTTCTACTTCACTAAGTCCCTGTAACATTCTGAGTGATGTTACGCTGTTGGTGCCATGTTCTACTTCACTAAGTCCCTGCCACATACTGAGTGATGTTTCGCTGTTGGTGCCATGTTCCACTTCGCTAAGTCCCTGTCACATACTGAGTGATGTTACGCTGTTGGTGCCATGTTCTACTTCACTAAGTCCCTGTAACATTCTGAGTGATGTTATGCTGTTGGTGCCATGTTCCACTTCGCTAACTCCCTGCCACATACTGAGTGATGTTTCGCTGTTGGTGCCATGTTCTACTTCACTAAGTCCCTGTCACATACTGAGTGATGTTACGCTGTTGGTGCCATGTTCTACTTCACTAAGTCCCTGTAACATTCTGAGTGATGTTACGCTGTTGGTGCCATGTTCCACTTCGCTAAGTCCCTGTCACATACTGAGTGATGTTACGCTGTTGGTGCCATGTTCTACTTCACTAAGTCCCTGTAACATTCTGAGTGATGTTACGCTGTTGGTGCCATGTTCTACTTCACTAAGTCCCTGCCACATACTGAGTGATGTTTCGCTGTTGGTGCCATGTTCCACTTCGCTAAGTCCCTGTCACATACTGAGTGATGTTACGCTGTTGGTGCCATGTTCTACTTCACTAAGTCCCTGTAACATTCTGAGTGATGTTACGCTGTTGGTGCCATGTTCTACTTCACTAAGTCCCTGCCACATACTGAGTGATGTTTCGCTGTTGGTGCCATGTTCCACTTCGCTAAGTCCCTGTCACATACTGAGTGATGTTACGCTGTTGGTGCCATGTTCTACTTCACTAAGTCCCTGTCACATACTGAGTGATGTTACGCTGTTGGTGCCATGTTCTACTTCACTAAGTCCCTGTAACATTCTGAGTGATGTTACGCTGTTGGTGCCATGTTCCACTTCGCTAACTCCCTGTCACATACTGAGTGATGTCCATCAATGTCACAGACACACGGGTTTATTTCCCAGGGAGAATCAGTCAGACGGAGTCGCTGTTCTACTACGCCGGGGACACGTACACCACCTACAACATCCTTGACTTCACCCCTCTGTTCCTGGACGAGGTGCTTGGCAACATGACTAAGACAGAGAGGGCCGAGGCAGAGAAGACTTGTGGAGACAACCGCGAGTGTCTCTTTGATTATGTCGTCACCGGTCAGTCTTGTACAATAATCAATAATTACTATAAACAAATATTTTGACACCATCAAATCTGGGACGGGTGTCCTGATCACTGATGTGTACATGCATGCTCATTCTAAATAGCTAAACGTTGTGATAATAAGTCTGTGTATGCTGATTAAATAGTAATAATAATACATAATACTGATATGCTGTAAAACATGATAATAATTGTGTAAATATCATTAAATATGCTACTCATAAATTATATTAAATCATATTTATGGGGGTGAAACTATTCTTTAAAAGAATTTTTAGACATGTCAAATTAAAAACAAAACACTAATACCAGCTATACTACAATAATATTAATAACAATAAATAAGATTTTTAACTGAGCTAAAATATAATGTCCGTTGCAAAAAGGTCCTTACATAGAAATCCCAATGTCTTTCATTGTTTCTTTTACTTATCATTTACTCCTATTTGTAGAGCATCGAGCAAAACCAATACCTTTACAGTCCGCTGTGTCATTCGATTTGTCCCAGTTGGTTGGATCCATGTGTCTTTAGGGGTCATGACACAGTTAGACCTCCTGTTTATATAGTACAGTATATTGTTTTGAAATTATTTTGTTTCAACATTCACCTTCTGTGACATAATTAAGTGCATTTGAGCAGTCAGATTTCCATGTGTGACTGTAGAAGCTGTTGACAGTGAAATGGTACGTTTTTAGCTGATTTTACTAAGCGGATGGGTACTTGGCAGTGATTTGGCTTGTTGACCCCACTGCTGTATTACTGCCTGCATTCATATGTAAATATTGATGGGTGTCATACATAGCAGCATTTTATGAGAGAACGGAATTTTGGAATTTGACTAAATTCGACCATCATGTCATTGAGATGATGACAACAGACAATACATTTTTGTATTTTCCTGTGTCTGTTTTTTATTAATCCTGCAAATCGTTAACATGGTGGTCAATGGGAAAATTAACTGTGTACTACTGATCGACCCCTTGAGTTCATTGGCTGTGGATCTCCAGTTGTTTTGGGGCCTATTTGTGTCTTCCCTGTAGGTACATTTATGGTTGAATATTCATATTTTCTTGTTAGTTTTTTCTGGGGGCAGTTTTGTTACATAATCATTAGTCATGTATGCATGATAGTGAAACTAAGTAAGGTAATTATTTCCTTTATATTATTAATCTTAATTATTTTATTACTATCACTGCAGTATGGTATTAGTGTCTTGTTTATAATAATCATTTTAAAGAATATAATTTAATCTGTAAATACATATATGATATAATTTATACATAGCATATTTTATACGGTTTTTATCACAGCGTAGGATTACTATATAGATTATTATGATTATAATTATTATTATATCAGTATATGAATATTTATCATCACAACGTTTAGTTATTTACATGTACACACCCATGAACGGGACAGTTGATCGGATTGATGGTTTTAAAATCACGTTTTATTACTATTATTTACACATCTGCAAATATTTTGGCCCCTAAGTTGGACTTATGATATCAAAACGCTTCTTTGTAAGTTTCAGATATGTTGGTACTTTTGACAGAAGCCTAACAGCTGTTGTTCCTTTACTGACTAATATTTGTACGCAAACTGCTGTTTAAAGGATATTTGAATAAATCGGCACACATATAAAAATCTGTGATATGACGTTACAGGCAATGCTGCGGCGGCTGCTGCAACCCTCGACACAAACACCAAAAACACACAGACTGCAGAGACAATGGGTGAGTGAGAAAACATAGTTAGAGCAAAACTACCTCTTTAGCACCAATATCCTGGAATCATCCGAGCTCATTTGGAAAAAACCAAAGGATTCCCGCTCCTCTGCCAAGATTTGGCCGACGGTAACTTTTAATGATAAGTCTGCTGTCAAGAACATGGGAAAGTTAAACATCAAAGGGTCTAGCTGTTAATTCTTGTCAGCTCTGCATTATTGCCAATCAGGTTTGTTTTGAAACTGGATATTTTACTTACCATTTGAAGATGTTGCAGGCAGAATCTTTCACATTGCGAACATTGGCCCAAGCTCAATAGAGTAACAAAACACAAATTGGCAGGCAGTAAACCTTCAAGTTGCATGTTGTAGTTAATAAAATAAAACCAAGGAGCTGGCATCCTCACATTAAGCACCTTATTCTCATGTACAATGAAGGAGATGTCAACAGGTGGATGTAATTGCTAAGAAATTATGGGGAGGATTTTTTTCTCCTCTTTCCCTCTACATTAGAAGCGAGTCTGACCTTGATACTAATCCTTGATGTTTTGTTATTTTTCTTTACTTCTCGCACTGATGCAATAATAAATTAAAATAAGCAAACGTACCCTTGATCAAGATATCTTGAGGTCAGACTACTTGTTGCTGTGTTTAACATTGGTCACTTTCATTTTCTTTGCCGTTATGAAATACTTTCATTTTCACATTACAGCCAATGGCAGTCCAAAGATCCAAGTGCAGACTGTCTTCAATGTGACAGTGAATGAGAAAAGTTCCCTGGTGGTGAATGTCACAGACCCCGATGGTGACAGCGTGTCGCTGACGCTCAGGACTGACCTGCCCTCTGGTGCCAACTTTGACAATGTCACTGGGGTGTTAACATGGACCCCAGTTGACACGACCCCCGTCAACATCACGTATGTAGGCTAGGCTTACTTGCCGACTGATACGGTTGTGTATTCAAACGGTGTTTATGATTATGTCAACATATTTATATGTTCACAAGTTCTAAAACAGTTCTTACTCCCCAGCACTCTCATTTACAATGCTCTGAGTGTCTGTAGCCTTTCCCTATTGCTCTCACTCCCTAACACAATTAGTCCCTATCAACCTTACTCCTATCACAATTAGTCCCTATCACTATTACTGTTGTTCTCTCTCCCTAACACAATTAGTCCCTATCAACCTTACTCCCTAACACAATTAGTCCTCACTATCAAGACATGGCCCTTACCTTCCTCTAACACAATTAGTCCCTATCAACCTTACTCCCTAACACAATTAGTCCCTATCAACCTTACTCCCTAACACAATTAGTCCCTATCAACCTTACTCCCTAACACAATTAGTCCCTATCAACCTTACTCCCTATCACAATTAGTCCCTATCAACCTTACTCCCTAACACAATTAGTCCCTATCAACCTTACTCCCTAACACAATTAGTCCCTATCAACCTTACTCCCTAACACAATTAGTCCCTATCAACCTTACTCCCTAACACAATTAGTCCCTATCAACCTTACTCCCTATCACAATTAGTCCCTATCAACCTCACTCCTATCACAATTAGTCCTTATCACTATTACTGTTGTTCTCTCTCCCTAACACAATTAGTCCCTATCAACCTTACTCCCTAACACAATTAGTCCCTATCAACCTTACTCCCTATCACAATTAGTCCCTATCAACCTTACTCCCTAACACAATTAGTCCCTATCAACCTTACTCCCTAACACAATTAGTCCCTATCAACCTTACTCCCTATCACAATTAGTCCCTATTATATTACATTGTTCTCCATCCCTAACACAATTACCCCTAGTCCCTATCAACTAAATACTCCCTAACACAATTAGTCCCTATCAACCTTACTCCCTAACACAATTAGTCCCTATCAACCTTACTCCCTAACACAATTAGTCCCTATCAACCTTACTCTCTAACACAATTAGTCCCTATCAACCTCACTCCTATCACAATTAGTCCTTATCACTATTACTGTTGTTCTCTCTCCCTAACACAATTAGTCCCTATCAACCTTACTCCCTAACACAATTAGTCCCTATCAACCTTACTCCCTATCACAATTAGTCCCTATCAACCTTACTCCCTAACACAATTAGTCCCTATCAACCTTACTCCCTAACACAATTAGTCCCTATCAACCTTACTCCCTATCACAATTAGTCCCTATTACTATTACTATTGTTCTCCCTCCCTAACACAATTACCCCTAGTCCCTATCAACTAAATACTCCCTAACACAATTAGTCCCTATCAACCTTACTCCCTAACACAATTAGTCCCTATCAACCTTACTCCCTAACACAATTAGTCCCTATCAACCTTACTCTCTAACACAATTAGTCCCTATCAACCTCACTCCTATCACAATTAGTCCTTATCACTATTACTGTTGTTCTCTCTCCCTAACACAATTAGTCCCTATCAACCTTACTCCCTAACACAATTAGTCCCTATCAACCTTACTCCCTATCACAATTAGTCCCTATCAACCTTACTCCCTAACACAATTAGTCCCTATCAACTTTACTCCCTAACACAATTAGTCCCTATCAACCTTACTCCCTATCATAATTAGTCCCTATCACTATTACTATTGTTCTCACTCCTTATCACTATTGCTCTTACTCCCTATCACTATTGCTCTTACTCCCTATCACTATTGCTCTTACTCCCTATCACTATTGCTCTTACTCCCTATCACTATTGCTCTTACTCCCTATCACTATTGCTCTTACTCCTTATCACTAATAAACCAAAAATGTAAATTTCATTAAAGTGTATAAATGATACATATTAATACACCGAAATATTTCAATTAATTTAGAATGGGGAATTGAGTTAAAGTTTCGACACCGATGCAGATTCGCTGCGACTGATGCAAAAGGAGCAGTGGCGCCATCTGCCAGTGTCCTCATCAACATGTGCCACTGCTCAATTCGAGGTGACTGTCTGTTCGGCAAGAGAGCCAGTGGACAGAAAGTGTCGGCCATGTTCAGAGTCGTTGCCTGCAACTGCACCACTGGGTGGACAGGTGAGGAACTGAGATAGTTAATAATGGAACGAGGAACGCTTCGGCTGAACGAGGACCCAGGATTTGGTTTTCCTTTTGTAACCCGCCTTTCTGTCATGTTTGTCTGTTGTTAAACATCTACACTGATGATATTTACATAGTCGGTGGATCACTTGTTCCATTTGTGTTGGTTTTTTGGTATTTCAAACAGTTATTTAAATGAAATTGTGTATTAGATTACCTGGTCGACATGACAACCTGGGTGGTCATTGATGCAGGAATTCTGATGATTGAGTACGTTGTCTTGGAGATGAGGTCACTGGATGTGTGGCACATTAAAACTAATTAATGGCCTTTCATTCTGAAAATATTCAAATTGTTTATTGTACTAGAGCATATTATTAAAAACTACAAACAACGTTGGTTCAGTACTACTAATAATATTGATATTAGCAATGATTCCAGGATCATGGTGACACATTCATTGACATGTTTCAGGAGCACATTGTACCGAGGACTTTGATGGTTGTGGAGACGGTCCCTGTACTGCAGGGACGAACTGCACTGACTTGACCCCTCAGGAAGAGGCTGACCAGGGCACCGCCTTCAACTGTAGCCAGTGTCCACCAGGCTATGAGTACAGTGACGGAGTGTGTGTAGGTGGGTGTCACAGAGCAACTGATGTCACAACGGAGAGATTGAATTAGTTACGAACAATGCAGGGTCAGGTATCGACTGGCAAGTAACTCTCTCCCTGCTTCCTAACTCTCTCCCCTCAATCCCTCTGCCACACTGTCTCTGTCTCCCATCCCTCTCACTTTCCAACTTCCCCCCTCCTGAACCTTCTCCCCTCCCTCTCTCTCTCATCTCGCCCTTAACCACTCTCTCCCCCTCCGTTTCACACTCTCCCTCTGCCTCCCTTTCCTTCTCTCTCCCCCGCCTTTCCATCTCCCCCTCCCTTTTCTCTCCCTCCCCCACTCTCTCTCAATTGCATTAGTTCGGTCACTTACGCTGTGTGAATGAGTGGCATTGGTGGATGTTTGTGTAAGATTAGCCTCAGTATTATTACAGTGTGGCTGAATGCTTTCCAGAGAAGCACCGAGACAGCTGAGTGTTCAACTGAGCAGATTTGCTGTGGGTGAAGTGTATTGTGTCCGTGGATGAAGTGTACTGTAGGTGAAATGTTAGTGTGGCCAACGGTGAAGTGTAGTATAGCTGTGGGTGAAGTGTATTGTGTCCGTGGATGAAGTGTACTGTAGGTGAAATGTAGTGTGGCCATGGGTGAAGTGTAGTGTAGCTGTGGGTAAGTGTATTGTGGCCGTGGATGAAGTGTACTGTAGGTGAAATGTTAGTGTGGCCATGGGTGAAGTGAAGTGTAGCTGTGGGTGAAGTGTATTGTGGCCGTAGATGAAGTGTACTGTAGGTGAAATGTAGTGTGGCCATGGGTGAAGTGTAGTGTAGCTGTGGGTGAAGTGTATTGTGGCCGTGATGAAGTGTACTGTAGGTGAAATGTAGTGTGGCCATGGGTGAAGTGAAGTGTAGCTGTGGGTGAAGTGTATTGTGGCCGTGGATGAAGTGTACTGTAGGTGAAATGTAGTGTGCCATGGGTGAATGTAGTTAGCTGTGGTGAAGTGTATTGTGCCGTGATGAAGTGTACTGTAGGTGAAATTTTAGTGTGGCCATGGGGAAGTGTAGTGTAGCTGTGGGTAAGTGTATTGTGTGCATGGATGAAGTGTACTGTAGGTGAAATGTTAGTGTGACCATGGGTGAAGTGTAGTGTAGCTGTGGGTGAAGTGTATTGTGTCCGTGGATGAAGTGTACTGTAGGTGAAATTTAGTGTGGCCATGGGTGAGACGGTACTGTACTGTGGGTGAAGTGTATTGTGCCTCAGGAGAGGCTGACCAGGGCACCGCCTTCAACTGTAGCCAGTGTCCACCAGGCTATGAGTACAGTGACGGAGTGTGTGTAGGTGGGTGTCACAGAGCAACTGATGTCACAACGGAGAGATTGAATAGTTACTGCATCAGGTCGACTGCAAGTACTCTCTCCCTGTTCCTAACTCTCTCCCCTCATGGTCGCCACACGTCTGTCTCCCACTCCCTCTCACTTTCAACTTCCCCGCCTCCTGAACCTCTCCTCTGTTCTCATTGCTTAAATCTCTCCCCCTCGTTTCACATCTCCCTCTGCCTCCCTTTCCTTCTCTCTCCCCCGCCTTTCCATCTCCCCCTCCCTTTTCTCTCCCTCCCCACTCTCTCTCAATTGCATTAGTTCGGTCACTTACGCTGTGTGAATGAGTGGCTTGGTGGATGTTTGTGTGGCCTCAGATGAGTTACTGTGGTGAATGTTAGAGAGCACCGGACAGTGAGTGTATGACAGTGCTGTGGGTGAAGTGTATTGTGGCCGTGATGAAGTGTACTGTAGGTGAAATGTAGTGTGGCCATGGGTGAAGTGTAGTGTAGCTGTGGGTGAAGTGTATTGTGTCCGTGGATGAAGTGTACTGTAGGTGAAATGTAGTGTGGCCATGGGTGAAGTGTAGTGTAGCTGTGGGTGAAGTGTATTGTGTCCGTGGATGAAGTGTACTGTAGGTGAAATGTAGTGTGGCCATGGGTGAAGTGTAGTGTAGGTGTGGGTGAAGTGTATTGTGGCCGTGATGAAGTGTACTGTAGGTGAAATGTAATGTGGCATGGGTATGAAGCTGTAGATGTAGCTTTGTTGTTGCCTAGATGTAAATGATGTGAAAGACCCACTCTAATGACTTTGTTGTTGCCTAGATGTGAATGAGTGTGACAAGACCCACCCTCTACATGACTTTGTTGTTGCCTAGATGTGAATGAGTGTGACAAGACCCACCCTCTACATGACTTTGTTGTTGCCTAGATGTGAATGAGTGTGACAAGGCCCACCCTCTACATGACTTTGTTGTTGCCTAGATGTGAATGCGTGTGACAAGGCCCACCCTCTACATGACTTTGTTGTTGCCTAGATGTGAATGCTGTGACAAGGCCCACCCTCTACATGACTTTGTTGTTGCCCAGATGTGAATGCGTGTCACAAGGCCCACCCTCTACATGACTTTGTTGTTGCCCAGATGTGAATGCGTGTGACAAGGCCCACCCTCTGCATGACTTTGTTGTTGCCCAGATGTGAATGACTGTGACAAGGCCCACCCTCTGCATGACTTTGTTGTTGCCCAGATGTGAATGAGTGTGACAAGACCCACCCTCTGCATGACTTTGTTGTTGCCCAGATGTGAATGAGTGTGACAAGGCCCACCCTCTGCATGACTTTGTTGTTGCCCAGATGTGAATGAGTGTGACAAGGCCCACCCTCTACATGACTTTGTTGTTGCCCAGATGTGAATGAGTGTGACAAGACCCACCCTCTACATGACTTTGTTGTTGCCCAGATGTGAATGAGTGTGACAAGGCCCACCCTCTACATGACTTTGTTGTTGCCAGATGTGAATGAGTGTGACAAGCCCACCCTCTACATGACTTTGTTGTTGCCCAGATGTGAATGAGTGTGACAAGACCCACCCTCTACATGACTTTGTTGTTGCCCAGATGTGAATGACTGTGACAAGGCCCACCCTCTACATGACTTTGTTGTTGCCCAGATGTGAATGACTGTGACAAGGCCCACCCTCTACATGACTTTGTTGTTGCCCAGATGTGAATGAGTGTGACAAGACCCACCCTCTACATGACTTTGTTGTTGCCCAGATGTGAATGCGTGTGACAAGGCCCACCCTCTACATGACTTTGTTGTTGCCCAGATGTGAATGCGTGTGACAAGGCCCACCCTCTACATGACTTTGTTGTTGCCCAGATGTGAATGCTGTGACAAGGCCCACCCTCTACATGACTTTGTTGTTGCCCAGATGTGAATGTCTGTGACAAGGCCCACCCTCTACATGACTTTGTTGTTGCCCAGATGTGAATGAGTGTGACAAGGCCCACCCTCTACATGACTTTGTTGTTGCCCAGATGTGAATGAGTGTGACAAGGCCCACCCTCTACATGACTTTGTTGTTGCCCAGATGTGAATGAGTGTGACAAGGCCCACCCTCTACATGACTTTGTTGTTGCCCAGATGTGAATGAGTGTGACAAGGCCCACCCTCTACATGACTTTGTTGTTGCCCAGATGTGAATGAGTGTGACAAGGCCCACCCTCTACATGACTTTGTTGTTGCCCAGATGTAAATGAGTGTGACAAGACCCACCCTCTACATGACTTTGTTGTTGCCTAGATGTGAATGAGTGTGACAAGGCCCACCCTCTACATGACTTTGTTGTTGCCTAGATGTGAATGAGTGTGACAAGGCCCACCCTCTACATGACTTTGTTGTTGCCTAGATGTGAATGAGTGTGACAAGACCCACCCTCTACATGACTTTGTTGTTGCCTAGATGTGAATGAGTGTGACAAGGCCCACCCTCTACATGACTTTGTTGTTGCCTAGATGTGAATGAGTGTGACAAGGCCCACCCTCTACATGACTTTGTTGTTGCCCAGATGTGAATGAGTGTGACAAGGCCCACCCTCTACATGACTTTGTTGTTGCCCAGATGTGAATGAGTGTGACAAGACCCACCCTCTACATGACTTTGTTGTTGCCCAGATGTGAATGAGTGTGACAAGGCCCACCCTCTGCATGACTTTGTTGTTGCCCAGATGTGAATGAGTGTGACAAGGCCCACCCTCTGCATGACTTTGTTGTTGCCCAGATGTGAATGAGTGTGACAAGGCCCACCCTCTACATGACTTTGTTGTTGCCCAGATGTGAATGAGTGTGACAAGGCCCACCCTCTGCATGACTTTGTTGTTGCCCAGATGTGAATGAGTGTGACAAGACCCACCCTCTACATGACTTTGTTGTTGCCTAGATGTGAATGAGTGTGACAAGACCCACCCTCTACATGACTTTGTTGTTGCCTAGATGTGAATGAGTGTGACAAGACCCACCCTCTACATGACTTTGTTGTTGCCTAGATGTGAATGAGTGTGACAAGACCCACCCTCTACATGACTTTGTTGTTGCCTATATGTGAATGAGTGACAAGACCCACCCTCTACATGACTTTGTTGTTGCCTATATGTGAATGAGTGTGACAAGACCCACCCTCTACATGACTTTGTTGTTGCCTAGATGTGAATGAGTGTGACAAGACCCACCCTCTACATGACTTTGTTGTTGCCTAGATGTGAATGAGTGTGACAAGACCCACCCTCTACATGACTTTGTTGTTGCCTAGATGTGAATGAGTGTGACAAGACCCACCCTCTACATGACTGTACCCAACGTTGCATCAACAAGGTGCCAGGGTTTGTCACTGTCCAGCCGGGCTTCGTGTGTGACTGTGACCCTGGCTACAGACTCACAGGGGACGGCAAGACTTGCACAGGCGAGTGTCACAGGAAGGAGGAATATATTCCAAAGAATCTTGTTTTGATCACTCCATATCTACACTTAGACCAACACTGAAGCTGTAATGATTGAAGTAGTAAACTTTTGAGGAGGCATAAACCTAAATAAAAGTTTAGGCTGCATACAAACCAACACTGAGTCTGTGTGAACTCTGTTAACGTCACATCAACATTTTTAAATGATAAAAATACCTCTGGTAAATGAGATGTAAAATAGTTATGAAAGAACATCACCAGCAGTCTGACTGATATCAGTACTAGTCAGCGAGCGAAAACTTTCTGAACTGGAACTAAAGGTATATGAACATCCATAGTCATGAACTGTACAAAGCAAACCCCCTTTTAGGATAAAAATAACTGCAGATACTTCAAAAAGACATTCTGAAGGAAACTGTTAATATCATGAGTGGTGAGTTGTTGAAACTAACAATCCTGTGCATGCTAGCTTGATTATTGTAATTTTTTAAAAACAATTGCGCTTTTTGCAGACGTGGATGAATGTGGAGAGAAATTATCCGACTGCCAACAGATTTGCACCAACAAGCCTGGCCACTACGTGTGCTCGTGTATGCCTGGCTACGAACTAAACACGGATAATAAGACCTGTACAGACAGTAAGTCAACTGCCTGCTCCATAGACATTTCCAAACTAATTAGTATTGCACAAGTATAATTATTATTAAGTATTGCATTACTAACTGTGCATATTTAATACACGAGTAAATTATTCTTAAATATTACATTAATCTGATGTACATATTTAATGTGTTTGAGTGTATACAAAACTTCATTTTAAAAATGGTGGGGGCACATATGTAATTATTTAATTATAATTATTTACACAAAAAGGGGTAGTTGTCATCATCTTTACTAGTGTTTTTGTGATTGATGAACTATATTCAATATGTACATATTTACCTCTCAAAAAGCTTGTCTTTTTTATATGTAGACCAAAAACAAGTTTCTTGAGAGGTAAATGTGTATACGTATACACCAGAGAAATATGTGGATCATTTCACTAACATAAGAGCTCTTAAGGAAAATTCATCCTTAAGCAAAATCCGTTGTTAAATTTTAGGAGTTTTTCAAAATTCCAATATTACCATGGACTCGGGTGCAGTAGAAGTTGCCTTGTCCACGACACATCAGTGACAGTGTACCTCTGACTTGTCCATGACACATCAGTGACAGTGTACCTCTGACTTGTCCATGACACATCAGTGACAGTGTACCTCTGACTTGTCCGTGACACACCAGTGACAGTGTACCTCTGACTTGTCCACGACACATCAGTGACAGTGTACCTCTGACTTGTCCATGACACATCAGTGACAGTGTACCTCTGACTTGTCCACGACACATCAGTGACAGTGTACCTCTGACTTGTCCATGACACATCAGTGACAGTGTACCTCTGACTTGTCCATGACACATCAGTAAACATTTACCTCTGACTTGTCCATGACACATCAGTGACAGTGTACCTCTGACTTGTCCATGACACATCAGTGACAGTGTACCTCTGACTTGTCCATGACACATCAGTGACAGTGTACCTCTGACTTGTCCACGACACATCAGTGACAGTGTACCTCTGACTTGTCCACGACACACCAGTGACAGTGTACCTCTGACTTGTCCGTGACACACCAGTGACAGTGTACCTCTGACTTGTCCACGACACACCAGTGACAGTGTACCTCTGACTTGTCCATGACACATCAGTGACAGTGTACCTCTGACTTGTCCGTGACACACCAGTGACATTTACCTCTGACTTGTCCATGACACATCAGTGACAGTGTACCTCTGACTTGTCCATGACACATCAGTGACAGTGTACCTCTGGCTTGTCCGTGACACACCAGTGACAGTGTACCTCTGACTTGTCCGTGACACACCAGTGACAGTGTACCTCTGACTTGTCCATGACACATCAGTGACAGTGTACCTCTGACTTGTCCATGACACACCAGTGACAGTGTACCTCTGACTTGTCCGTGACACACCAGTGACAGTGTACCTCCTTGTCCGTGACACACCAGTGACAGTGTACCTCTGACTTGTCCATGACACACCAGTGACAGTGTACCTCTGACTTGTCCATGACACACCAGTGACAGTGTACCTCTGACTTGTCCATGACACACCAGTGACAGTGTACCTCTGACTTGTCCATGACACATCAGTGACAGTGTACCTCTGACTTGTCCATGACACATCAGTGACAGTGTACCTCTGACTTGTCCATGACACATCAGTGACAGTGTACCTCTGACTTGTCCATGACACACCAGTGACAGTGTCCCTTGACTTGTCCATGACACATCAGTGACAGTGTACCTCTGACTTGTCCATGACACATCAGTGACAATGTACCTCTGACTTATCCATGACACATCAGTGACAGTGTACCTCTGACTTGTCCACGACAAATCAGTGACAGTGTACCTCTGACTTGTCCATGACACATCAGTGACAGTGTACCTCTGACTTGTCCATGACACATCAGTGACAGTGTACCTCTGACTTGTCCATGACACATCAGTGACAGTGTACCTCTGACTTGTCCATGACACACCAGTGACAGTGTACCTCTGACTTGTCCATGACACATCAGTGACAGTGTACCTCTGACTTGTCCATGACACACCAGTGACAGTGTACCTCTGACTTGTCCATGACACACCAGTGACAGTGTACCTCTGACTTGTCCATGACACACCAGTGACAGTGTACCTCTGACTTGTCCATGACACATCAGTGACAGTGTACCTCTACTTGTCCGGACACACCAGTGACAGTGTACCTCTGACTTGTCCATGACAATCAGTGACAGTGTACCTCTGACTTGTCCATGACACATCAGTGACAGTGTACCTCTGACTTGTCCGTGACACATCAGTGACAGTGTACCTCTGACTTGTCCAAGACACATCAGTGACAGTGTACCTCTGACTTGTCCATGACACACCAGTGACAGTGTACCTCTGACTTGTCCATGACACATCAGTGACAGTGTACCTCTGACTTGTCCATGACACATCAGTGACAGTGTACCTCTGGCTTGTCCGTGACACATCAGTGACAGTGTACCTCTGACTTGTCCATGACACACCAGTGACAGTGTACCTCTGACTTGTCCGTGACACACCAGTGACAGTGTACCTCTGACTTGTCCATGACACACCAGTGACAGTGTACCTCTGACTTGTCCATGACACACCAGTGACAGTGTACCTCTGGCTTGTCCGTGACACATCAGTGACCGTGTACCTCTGGCTTGTCCGTGACACATCAGTGACAGTGTACCTCTGACTTGTCCATGACACACCAGTGACAGTGTACCTCTGACTTGTCCATGACACATCAGTGACAGTGTACCTCTGACTTGTCCATGACACATCAGTGACAGTGTACCTCTGACTTGTCCACGACACATCAGTGAAAAGTGTACCTCTGACTTGTCCATGACACATCAGTGACAGTGTACCTCTGACTTGTCCATGACACATCAGGACAGTGTCCCTCTGACTTGTCCATGACACATCAGTGACAGTGTTTGGCTTGTCCATGACACATCAGTGACAGTGTACCTCTGGCTTGTCTGTGACACATCAGTGACAGTGTACCTCTGACTTGTCCATGACACATCAGTGACAGTGTACCTCTAACTTGTCCGTGACACATCAGTGACAGTGTACCTCTGACTTGTCCATGACACATCAGTGACAGTGTACCTCTGACTTGTCCATGACACATCAGTGACAGTGTACCTCTGACTTGTCCATGACACACCAGTGACAGTGTACCTCTGACTTGTCCCCCGACACACCAGTGACAGTGTACCTCTGACTTGTCCATGACACACCAGTGACAGTGTACCTCTGACTTGTCCATGACACATCAGTGACAGTGTACCTCTGACTTGTCCGTGACACATCAGTGACAGTGTACCTCTGACTTGTCCGTGACACATCAGTGACAGTGTACCTCTGACTTGTCCATGACACACCAGTGACAGTGTACCTCTGGCTTGTCCGTGACACACCAGTGACATTTACCTCTGACTTGTCCATGACACACCAGTGACAGTGTACCTCTGACTTGTCCATGACACACCAGTGACAGTGTACCTCTGACTTGTCCATGACACATCAGTGACAGTGTACCTCTGACTTGTCCACGACACACCAGTGACAGTGTACCTCTGACTTGTCCATGACACATCAGTGACAGTGTACCTCTGACTTGTCCGTGACACACCAGTGACAGTGTACCTCTGACTTGTCCATGACACATCAGTGACAGTGTACCTCTGACTTGTCCGTGACACACCAGTGACAGTGTACCTCTGACTTGTCCGTGACACATCAGTGACAGTGTACCTCTGACTTGTCCGTGACACATCAGTGACAGTGTACCTCTGGCTTGTCCGTGACACACCAGTGACAGTGTACCTCTGACTTGTCCGTGACACCCCAGGGGTTACCTCGGGCTTGCCCTTGACACATCAGTGACAGTGTACCTCTGACTTGTCCATGACACACCAGTGACAGTGTACCTCTGACTTGTCCGTGACACACCAGTGACAGTGTACCTCTGGCTTGTCCGTGACACACCAGTGACAGTGTACCTCTGACTTGTCCATGACACACCAGTGACAGTGTACCTCTGACTTGTCCATGACACACCAGTGACAGTGTACCTCTGACTTGTCCATGACACATCAGTGACAGTGTACCTCTGACTTGTCCATGACACATCAGTGACAGTGTACCTCTGACTTGTCCATGACACATCAGTGACAGTGTACCTCTGACTTGTCCATGACACATCAGTGACAGTGTACCTCTGACTTGTCCATGACACACCAGTGACAGTGTACCTCTGACTTGTCCATGACACATCAGTGACAGTGTACCTCTGACTTGTCCATGACACATCAGTGACAATGTACCTCTGACTTATCCATGACACATCAGTGACAGTGTACCTCTGACTTGTCCACGACAAATCAGTGACAGTGTACCTCTGACTTGTCCATGACACATCAGTGACAGTGTACCTCTGACTTGTCCATGACACATCAGTGACAGTGTACCTCTGACTTGTCCAGGACACATCAGTGACAGTGTACCTCTGACTTGTCCATGACACACCAGTGACAGTGTACCTCTGACTTGTCCATGACACATCAGTGACAGTGTCCCTTCTGACTTGTCCATGACACACCAGTGACAGTGTACCTCTGACTTGTCCATGACACACCAGTGACAGTGTACCTCTGACTTGTCCATGACACACCAGTGACAGTGTACCTCTGACTTGTCCATGACACATCAGTGACAGTGTACCTCTGACTTGTCCAAGACACACCAGTGACAGTGTACCTCTGACTTGTCCATGACACATCAGTGACAGTGTACCTCTGACTTGTCCATGACACATCAGTGACAGTGTACCTCTACTTGTCCATGACACATCAGTGACAGTGTACCTCTGACTTGTCCAAGACACATCAGTGACAGTGTACCTCTGACTTGTCCATGACACACCAGTGACAGTGTACCTCTGACTTGTCCGTGACACATCAGTGACAGTGTACCTCTGACTTGTCCATGACACATCAGTGACAGTGTACCTCTGGCTTGTCCGTGACACATCAGTGACAGTGTACCTCTGACTTGTCCATGACACACCAGTGACAGTGTACCTCTGACTTGTCCGTGACACACCAGTGACAGTGTACCTCTGACTTGTCCATGACACACCAGTGACAGTGTACCTCTGACTTGTCCATGACACATCAGTGACAGTGTACCTCTGGCTTGTCCGTGACACATCAGTGACCGTGTACCTCTGGCTTGTCCGTGACACATCAGTGACAGTGTACCTCTGACTTGTCCATGACACACCAGTGACAGTGTACCTCTGACTTGTCCATGACACATCAGTGACAGTGTACCTCTGACTTGTCCATGACACATCAGTGACAGTGTACCTCTGACTTGTCCACGACACATCAGTGACAGTGTACCTCTGACTTGTCCATGACACATCAGTGACAGTGTACCTCTGACTTGTCCATGACACATCAGTGACAGTGTACCTCTGACTTGTCCATGACACATCAGTGACAGTGTACCTCTTGGCTTGTCCATGACACATCAGTGACAGTGTACCTCTGGCTTGTCCGTGACACATCAGTGACAGTGTACCTCTGACTTGTCCATGACACACCAGTGACAGTGTACCTCTGACTTGTCCATGACACATCAGTGACAGTGTACCTCTGACTTGTCCATGACACATCAGTGACAGTGTACCTCTGACTTGTCCACGACACATCAGTGACAGTGTACCTCTGACTTGTCCATGACACACCAGTGACAGTGTACCTCTGACTTGTCCGTGACAAAACCAGTGACAGTGTACCTCTGATTGTCCGGACACACAGTGACAGTGTACCTCTGACTTGTCCGTGACACATCAGTGACAGTGTACCTCTGACTTGTCCGTGACACATCAGTGACAGTGTACCTCTGACTTGTCCAAGACACATCAGTGACAGTGTACCTCTGACTTGTCCATGACACATCAGTGACAGTGTACCTCTGACTTGTCCATGACACATCAGTGACAGTGTACCTCTGACTTGTCCATGACACACCAGTGACAGTGTACCTCTGACTTGTCCGTGACACATCAGTGACAGTGTACCTCTGACTTGTCCATGACACACCAGTGACAGTGTACCTCTGACTTGTCCATGACACATCAGTGACAGTGTACCTCTGACTTGTCCATGACACATCAGTGACAGTGTACCTCTGACTTGTCCGTGACACATCAGTGACAGTGTACCTCTGACTTGTCCGTGACACACCAGTGACAGTGTACCTCTGACTTGTCCGTGACACATCAGTGACAGTGTACCTCTGACTTGTCCATGACACATCAGTGACAGTGTACCTCTGACTTGTCCATGACACACCAGTGACAGTGTACCTCTGGCTTGTCCGTGACACACCAGTGACAGTGTACCTCTGACTTGTCCATGACACACCAGTGACAGTGTTTTCCTTGACTTGTCCATGACACACCAGTGACAGTGTACCCCCTTGACTTGTCCATGACACACCAGTGACAGTGTACCTCTGACTTGTCCATGACACACCAGTGACAGTGTACCTCTGACTTGTCCATGACACATCAGTGACAGTGTACCTCTGACTTGTCCATGACACATCAGTGACAGTGTACCTCTGACTTGTCCATGACACATCAGTGACAGTGTACCTCTGACTTGTCCATGACACATCAGTGACAGTGTACCTCTGACTTGTCCATGACACATCAGTGACAGTGTACATGTGGCTTGTCCTAGTGTTAATAGTTTTTATGTATTCAACATCATTGTTATAACCAGTGTTCCTACTGTTATGTGATGAGCGAGGTGGGCCACCTCGCTGTTTTTCTAAGCCACCTTGCCCAAAATATGCCAAAATTGCCACCTCTTAGCTGTTTCCTGAATGCTACAAACACATTTACAGGCTAACTTGTAATATCTTTCCCCACTGTATGCCAGATAATAGGTTAAAGCACACTTCATATTGTACACATTTATGGTAGTTTAAAAAAGTTGCTCCAATGGGTATGCCCCCAGATCACCATAGCATTGCATTGTGCGTTCAACACTTGCTCGGCTCACCCTACCACCTTACCACCTCACTCACCCTACCACCTCACTCACCCTACCACCTCACTCACCATACCACCTCACTCACCCTACCACCTCACTCACCCTACCTCCTCACTCACCCTACCACCTCACTCACCCTACCACCTCATCCATACCACACTCATGACTGCTACCCCCTGACCTCCTGTCCATCACGTACCACCTCAGTGCACCTAAGTACCTCCTACCCCTTCCATACACTCATACTGTACCCTACTTCCTACACCTCATACATACCTCACTTTCCATGACCCCATCATGACATCACCTCTGACCTTCCTACCACCTCACCACCTACCACCTCTGCTCCTCACACTCATACCACTCACTCACTATACCATTCCACTCATATACCAGTCACCTCCTTTTTCTACCACCTTCCCACATAATCCAACATTCCACCTCATACTTACCAATGCTACACACACATTTACACTAACTTAATATCTTTCCCCCTACCAATATATAAACCACTCATCACTACCACATTATTATCTACCACTCGCTCAATGTATGCCCCCAATCACCATACATTCATCTCACCACTTCCCCTCACCCTACCACCTTACCACCTCACTCACCCTACCACCTCACTCACCCTACCACCTCACTCACCCTACCACCTCCCTCACCACTACCACCTCACTCACCCTACCACCTCACTCACCCTACCTCCTCACTCACCCTACCACCTCACTCATAATTTTACCCAGAGAAACACTGGTTATGACTGAGGATCAAAATTGATTTTAAGGAGCAAAATTGGGTTGAAGAGCTTTTAACAACAACAGTGAAATGGTGTCCAGATCTTCTGTCCATTCAAGTATCTTCACTGTGCTTTCAGTGCTAAACCTTTGTGAGAGAGCATCGCTGAACTGTTCGTACGGGTGTCAGAATGATTCCAGTGGAACCGTTGCTTGTTTCTGTCCTGTTGGACTGAAACTTGCAGCCAACAACATTGACTGTGAAGGTAGATATATTTGTTGTTAATTGATCTTGGTTAATTGATGAGTCTAAATATCTGGAGTTCTTTCAGTTCACAGAGTATTGTTGACTACATTTGTCACAATATATATATATATATATATATATATATATATATTATATATATATATATATATATATCACAATTTAAAATTGAATTTTATTGTTATCTCAGGAGTTTATTTAAGAGAAGGATGGATGGGGAAAATAGGCCTTGGAAGGAAAAAAACTGTTAACCCTGATTTTTTGTTTTACATACTGAGAGTAGATAAATTTACGTAATAAGAAATATTTTCTGTATCTTGGTTGAAACGACAAGTTGTGTTAAGATATGTAAAACAAATGAAAATGACGCGGAATCTAAGATGGTTATAAATTGGTTAAAAGACTGTTGCCAATGTTACATGTGATGCCTTTATGCAATGTCCTAGCATTCCCTTCAGATTTTGTTTACAATATGAACACCTTTTTGTATTGATGTGCCTCTGAGCTTGGTTGCCAGGACTCAGGTGCAGTAGAAGACGTCTTGTTGTTATTGTTAAGGGCCGTATACACCTGATGGTGCATCAGCTCTCACAGAGTCACAGAGTCGGGTATAAAACAGGATGAAGGATATAAAACAGGACGAAGGATATAAAACAGGATGAAGGATATATAAAACAGGATGAAGGATGTAAAACAGGATGAAGGATATAAACCAGGATGAATAGTAAAAAACAGGATGAAGGGTATAAAACAGGATGAAGGATATAAAACAGGATGAAGGATATAAAACAGGATGAAGGATATAAAACAGGATGAAGGATATAAAACAGTATGAAGGATATAAAACAGGATGAAGGATATAAAACAGGATGAAGGATATAAAACAGGATGAAGGATATAAAACAGGATGAAGGATATAAAACAGGATGAAGGATATAAAACAGGATGAAGGATATAAAACAGGATGAATAGTAAAAAACAGGATGAAGGATAAAAAACAGGATGAAGGATATAAACCAGGATGAATAGTAAAAAACAGGATGAAGGGTATAAAACAGGATGAAGGATATAAAACAGGATGAAGGATATAAAGCAGGATGAAGGATATAAAACAGGATGAAGGATATAAAACAGGATGAAGGATATAAAACAGGATGAAGGATATAAAACAGGATGAAGGATATAAAACAGGATGAAGGGTATAAAACAGGATGAAGGATATAAAACAGGATGAAGGATACAAAACAGGATGAAGGATATAAAACAGGATGAAAGATATAAAACAGGATGAAGGATACAAAACAGGATGAAGGATACAAAACAGGATGAAGGATATAAAACAGGATGAAGGAGGTTAAATTCTAATATTGGTTCTGCCTCATTAAAACCTATTTGTGTTTTCAGTACCTTATAATAGATGTAAGTTATACTGTGTAACATAACTGCACAATAAAAATCAATTAAAAAAACAGGCGAACACTATAGCTCTGGGATGGAGGGTGTATTTTAAGGTAGAACGTCAGGTATCTCAGACAGATTACCAACACATGGGATTCAGTAATGTCTAGCAATCTGGTAATCCAGATGTTTTTCTGGAACGTAAGTCAGTTGAGTTATTTATTCTGGGACGATTTCAACAAGTGCGTCGTAGAATATAACCAGTATATGAAGGAAGTGGTAATATTAATCCTCGGCTCGCTTCAACAAAAACAACACAAGCATATGCATGAATCCTGGAATGTGGGGCAAGGGGTTTATCTGTGTGGCCGCTAGGACTGTGATGTTGAGGTCCATGTACACATAAACCTGCAGCAGGAAGACACTGTGTGTCATATGTAGACATGTCATTGTTACTTGACAGATGAGGACGAGTGTGCGAGCAATGAGACAAACACCTGCTCACACACGTGTCACAATGTGCACAGTGGCTACAACTGCAGCTGTCCAGATGGCTACCTACTTCAGCAGGACGGCCGGACGTGTACAGGTGAGACACATGTCCACTGTGAAGCAGAATCACCTACTTACAGGGAGATTATCAACTCTGCAGAAACCATGTTTTTTTAGGCGGAAGTCAGTTGAATCAGTTATACTTTGCTTGTCGTGTGACGTATAGGATTTCAAAGGTATTGATAGATCACGATCCTCTTATAGGTGTCAATTACATGCAGAAGCAAATCTTTAATATTGAAATATTGTGTTTACAATATTAACATTATGCAGGCATATCTTGTGTTTACAATATGAAAACAACATTCAAACTGCAGACATTGTTTCATGCTTAGCAAATGTAAGAATGCAGACAGAATAGAGTCAGCATATTTGCTAAACTCATATTAGGAACATACATACATAATGTGTGTGTGTGCGTGTGCGTGTGCACGTGCGTGTGTGCATGTATGTGTGTGTGCGTGTGTAACTGTGTATGAGAATCAGAGGTAACTTTATTGTAACAACTGTACCACTTGTCTGCATAGATGCTGTCAACAGACACGTCATAAATAGCAACATAAAATCGCACTGAGCATTGTCAATACACAGTGTGCTAAAACATGACAAGACGTATGTTTGATTTGTATGTGTGCTGTGGTTTTGTTGACTCTAGGTTGCCCTGATGGCAAGTGGGGGCTGCAATGTTCCCGCCTATGCAACTGTGCCAGTGCTACAACCCCCTGCGCCCCAGCCTCAGGCTGCTCTGACTGTCCCCCCGGCTTCTCGGGGGGCGACTGTTACAAAGACAAAGATGAATGTCTTGACCACCCGTGTGGGGCCAATGCCAACTGTACCAATACAGTTGGTACCTTCCGCTGTGACTGTCACGACGGCTACATCCAGCACAACCTCACAGCATGCGTCGGTATGTCATTGGTTGATTCATGACTTGCTAGTGATATTATTTAAAGGGAGTGTGTTTTCTGTTTTTTATTATAATACCATAATGTCATACAATATCAATTAAATATGTTGTGTTGTACTGACAGCCGAAATATGATTTAATGAACCATTTTTGGTTGTTGAAATTGTATGTGTCATGAAGAATTAATTGTCTACACTCAGAAGAATCTTCGGCGTGAACGGTGAAAGCCATATTGACTGCGTAATGTTGACATTTGTAGCTTCGCCCCTGTTAGGTAACGACCATCCCATACATGTTAAGTCTCCCGCATTCAGCGGGAGACTCCCGCAATTACAGGAAATCTCCCGATCTCCCGCGCGGGAGAAACAATCTCCCGCAATTTCATAGAAACATAAGTGAAAAAAATTGCGGGAGCATCCGGCTCTTTCCGGTTTTCAGTTCACCCAAACCAAACAAATTGTACATAATTTACCTTACTGGGTGCGGATAATTGGCTTATTTCTGGCTGGACATTGTCTCAAGTGTTTTTCAGAGTCGCCTCACAATGAATAGCAATGCCAGTTAACTAATTGCAATCGAGTCTGAGCTAATGCTCACAGACACCGCCGGGCGCTCGCAGGCGCGGACAACGATTTGAACAATGACCTGTATTGGAATTATTTAAATCACGTCTTACTGTGATGACTGAACAAGACCTACACCTTGCCTGTCGCTGACATTGTTTATCAGCTTTATAGAAATGCCGCGAGTCGCTTCGATACCATATTATCGCCCATTGTGTACGTTCCAGTCTTGTAGAACAAACTGCAATCCGTTTACATCTATACAAATAATGTCCATCCATACATCTACATTACATGTGCATGTTTGTAAATGTATGTACCTTTGCTAAGCGCTTTATTATTTGAGTACATTTGACATGTAAATGAAAAACATCCTTAACAGACGAAAACATGCTTATTTAAATATCTCCAGTCGGGCCTGTGTCACCATGGCTCAGTCCAGCTCATGAAAATGAATTCCATATTCAAGTTTTACATGTAAAGATTATGTTAGTTGTGTAACAAAATATCATGTAGATGCTGCTGCTTTTCATGCAAGGGATTCTTTGCAACCTATGATACATATCAGAAGCTGAACAAATATGCCAGTGTTAGAACACAAGAAGTAAATTACTGAACATTATAATATTTATTGTTCTATCACCAAGGCTAAGCCTTCTTTTTAATTCACGAGGGCCAAAAAGCAACACATCATTTTTTATATGAGATTACCAGGGAATTTATTATATTTGTGGTATTATATAGTGATAATAAAACATATATGTTAATATTGAATATTGTTCATGGCTCCAAGAATGGTTTTGCTCCAGAGTAAGTTAATTCATATAACAATATCTATGTCAATATCTTAATCAGTGGAATTTATTCCTTTTTGTATTATATTCTTTGCATTTATGGTTAAAAACCTAATTTATATATAATAGCCCCATTTTCCTCCGATTTACGTATAAAATACCGTTTTCCCCCCCGAGACCCTCCGATTTACGTATAAATCTCCCACATTGGCATTTCCAAAACTTAACATGTATGCCATCCTGAAAATTATCTGAGCTTGCAATGCGGGAATTTGAGTGACAACATGGCGATTTGAATGGCAATATTATAAACATTGAACGGTTAAATTCTGACATTTGTTCTGCATAATTAAAACCTATTTGTGTTTTCAGTACCTGATGATAGATTATACTGTATAAAATAACTGCACAATAAAAAATAAATATGCAAACAGGCGACACGCTGCCTTTAAGTAAGCTCTGGGATGGAGAGTGTGATTTTAAGGTAGAACGTCAGGTATCTCAGGTGGATTACCTACAACATATGGGATTCAGTAACGTCTAGCAATCAGATTTTCTTCTGGAACATAAGTCAGTCGAGTTACTTTGTCCAGGATGGTTTAAGCAAGTGCATCATAGAGTATAACCAGTATATGAAGGAAGCAGTAATATAGTCCTCGTCTCGCTTCGACAGAAACAACACAAGCAACTCGGTTCCATTCTAATCAACAAATATTTCACACAACCCGCGCGGCCCTGTTGGTGCACTGAGGATGATGAGAACCACGCGATGACATTTGGTGTCACTGCAGTCGCACTTGAAGACACATTTCCCTGGCTCATTGTCACAGAATGCAGGGTTGCTGTGGTAGGGGAGCATGACTGAGTGATCACGCTCAGTGTACACAATTGTCGCCGGGAAGTCGAGACACTCTCCCAGCACGGCGGTCAGAGTGAGGCTGTCATGGCGAGTCGGCAACTCAACCTCTAGACGGAACGACTTGTCGGAATGTGGACTTGTCACTGGCTGGCAGGTGGCGTTGTTCACATCAACGATGGCAGTGACGTTGTAGTCATTTCGATACCCGCTCACTTTGATCAAGGGTTGATGTCTACAACATGTTGCATAGTTATATTTTACTCTTCAACAATTTATCTTTCAGTGTTAGGCCAGCTGGCATATTGGGAAGTAGGAAGGCCGTGTTTATGGTAGGAGGATTCTCACTTATGGATATGAATGCATAGGTAAATTTGGGATATATAGAATATACATAGAAATATATATATTTATGTGTATATATATATATATGTATGTATATATATACATTTATATACACCCTGTAGAGTGTATACATTTATATACACCCTGTAGAGTGTATTGGCATGTATATATATATTATAATATATAAATGTGTGTTTGTTATTTAGATGTCTTAAGTGACCTCAATAATATCTCATTGTAATGTTACAGCCAGCTGTCTCCTTGCAGGAACTTTCTATTAACATCATTATTGTTTTTTCATCAAATCATACAGATAAGATAATGAAATTTGTTTAATTCAGTGCACCATTTCTAGATTGTGGGTAGTATAATTTTATTGTATCACTAAGAAAGTGACCATATTGGATTTATTCAGGTAAATGACAAATTCCCTCAATTATGGCATTTGTTGCAGCCGAAGAGGTCTTAAGTATTCACAAAGTAAACAGTTACTTAGAATCACGTAAGAAATGTAATTATATGACAAAAACAGTAATGTGAAGGCGGCCATGTAGGATTTATACAAATTAAACAAATGCCCAGTCGCCTTTTGGACTGGCTATCATTGACAAAAACCCAGCAATGGATCCTTAAAGCCATAGATTTATTGACCGTCACTCCAATATACCTATTACTGTTTCTATGAATGCAAATACTATTATCTATATGATTTGTGTGAGCCATGCCAAGCTACTCTAATCTGTGGATGCTTGGTGCCTCGTGGCTCGGATCTTACAAGTAAATTCCTGTAGAATGTTTCGTAATTTTCAAATTCACCCGATGGTCTTTTATCCTGTGTGATTGTTATCTGGATGGTAGTTCACTCTATTAGAGACATTAACAAGCCATGTGTGCTGAATATGCATGTTTGTATGCGTGTCTGTATTT
>JAODUO010001195.1:0-30000 GCA_025642075.2 Ridgeia piscesae | reverse complement strand
TCTTTCCTCTGATGGTGCTGAAATGGAATACACTGATATGGAAGCGGTGATGGGAGACAGATGGATATCTCGCAAACGTAAAGGAAAGGTGCTCACCTAGTATATTACCCCGGCATTCATGTATGATTTAGAAAAAAATGGCACTAACAGAGAAGCAACAGAAGGTGCAGGTTTGTGAAAACTGCTGGATAAGAAGAATTGTGGAGTGAAGAGAGCGGATAAGAGAAGAATGAATGAACTGAGAGGGGAGTTGGAGTGGAGGGAAGTTTTAAGTAGAAACTGGTGAGGAGTAGGCTGAAATGGGCCGGACATGTGGGAAGAATGGGAGAGGAAAAATTGGCAAAGAGAGCAGTAATGCCCATAAAGTGGAGGGAAAAGGAGGCGAGGAAGACCGAGATTGCGATGGGAGGACTGTGAAAGAGTGGGAGGAGAATGGAGAACAACAGCTACACATAGGAGGAGTTTGAGACTGTTGATAGAGAATGCAGTGAGAGAAAAGTGAGGAGAGGAGAGGAGAGACAAATAAATGATCACAGTAACCACGGCCAACCTCACCCCCGACGACAGGGAAAACAAGAGGGGACAACAACACTAGAAGGTCCACCTGGTGTTGCAGTGACAACTTGTCACATGCTCTGCATGAGTATTGATCGTTCCAAAGGATTAAAGGGAATAACAACAAGGTTATAGAACTTTCTATTATTGCATATTCATGAAGTATACTATTATATGTAACATTTGAGTGTGTTTAAAAAATACATAAAAACATCTATATGTTTAAAATGTTATATTAAACACGGCTTGCCCGCAGATCCTGCAGAATTTTCAGATTTAATGAGTTTACCAGCTATGACATCACATCCCAGCATCCATAAAAGTGCGGCAAAAATATGCATATTTCAAAAAGCCCACTGGCATTGCATGAAGTGTGGAATTTCTAATTTGTTTATTTTATTTTTGGCTTGGTGGGTATGACTATAAATATAAGGATGTAATATAATACGAATTTAAGCATTAGGTGATTTTATTCCCTTTATGTAATGCCAGTGGGCTTTTTGAAATATGCATATTTTTGCCGTGCTTTTACGGATGCTGGGCTGTGACGTCATAGCTGGTAAACTCATTCAATCTGGAAATTCTGCGGGCTCTGCTGGCAAGCCGTGTTTAATATAACATTTTAAACATATAGATATTTTTATGTGTTTTTAAACACACTCAACTGTTACATATAATAGTATACTTCATGTAAATGCAACAAAATAAATTGATATAATGCCTTGTTGTTATTCCCTTTAAAAAGCAGAAAAACAAAGAGTCACTATATGCTTCTCGACTCCTGTCTAGCACTGCAGTCGCAGTAAATTATTTATGGGTTTTTTCGTAGTTGTTTGTCCATAAATGTCCTGGTGGTGGTTTTGTACACGAAAGCAACAGGTAAATGGAAACAATCAATTTATTCATAGGTTGCCATGTAGCTCTTCTCAGCCCTGTGTAATGCAAAACCCTAGCCATTACATCTACATTAGTGGTGCTTCATCTCTTGGCTGTGGCCCACATTTTAGTCACCATTTGTAGTGGGCCCCAAGAGTCTCCAGTAACACTGCACTTTCAATTATTGTTTCGCGTATCCATACCAGATGCACGAGAGATGAATTATGAATAACAAATTGTGCATGAAATTGAAATGTTACGTAACAAAAGGTTCAACATGTTTCCAAGTTATATATAGCATGGTGGTATATAGTGTGATGGTATATAGCGTGATTTAACAAGATTTAACCAGATTTAAAAGATTGCCACCTAGAGATTCAACTCTAGATGGCAGGTGGACTAGGAAGCCATTTGGCATATCGAGAGTCCAACCTATCTATCTAAGTATACCCCGCCCTTCTTAGGTATATGTCAATTTTATTTTTAAATATATTAACACTACTAGCACCTACACAATCAGCTGATAATCTGTTCCATTCGTTTACTGTTCTTTGTGAAAATGAAAAATTTCTAATATCTAGTCTACACTGCTTCTTTGCTAATGTAACTCCATGTCCTCTAGTCCTTCTCTCTTCCTTGACTGTGAAAAATATTTCTGTCAATATTTTCATATCCATTCAATATTTTAAACACCTCAATCTGATCTCTCAATCTTCTGGTTTCTAGTGTTGTTAAACCACATTCTTTTAGACGCATTTCATAACTAATATTCCTGAGTTTTGCTATCATTTTGGTTGCTCTCCTTTGTACTCTTTCTAGCATATCAATATCCTTCTTGCGATATGGCCTCCATGCTTGTATACAATATTCTAAGTGAGGCCTAACTATTGTTTTATACAGCGGTATTATTAGTTCTTTTTCTTTGTACACTATATTTCGCCTAATTAATCCAAGAATTTGGTTTCCCTTCGCTGCTGCAATTCCACACTGCTCTGATACCTTCATGTCAGCACTAATAGTTAACCCTAAGTCCTTTTCCCTTAAGGTAGTATTTAGTACAGTATCACCCATTGTATATTGTGCATCTTCATTCCCATGTCCTGTGTGAAGGCACTTACACTTTCCAAAATTAAACAGCATTTGCCACTTCTCAGACCATTCTATCAACTTATTAAGATCATCTTGTAAATGCTGTCTATCTGCATCACTTTTAATTTTCCTAAACACTTTTGTGTCGTCCGCAAACGTCAACACCTTGCTTGTTATGTCATCATCCAAATCATTGATATATATTAAGAATAAAATAGGTCCCAGTACTAATCCCTGCGGTACTCCACTCAAAACCGCTTTCCTGTTTGAAACCTCCCCATCAACTACTACTCTTTGTCTTCTATCAATAAGCCATTTTTCTATCCAGTTGATCATTCCATTTCCTATGCCATGGGCCTTTAGTTTAAGTAGTAGTCTGGTGTGGCACTTTGTCAAAGGCTTTTTTAAAATCTAAGTAGATTATATCTACTGGTGATCCCTCATCTAGCCACTTTGTGACATCTTCCAAAAAACATAACATATTTGTTAAGCATGACCTCGCTTTTAAAAACCCATGTTGAGATGGGTTTATCAATTTATTTTTAACAAGAAAATCAACCAGGTGATCTTTAATTAGTCTTTCTAATAGTTTGCAAATCACCGATGTTAAACTCACTGGTCTATAGTTCTCTGACTTGTTTCTCGAACCTTTTTTAAATAATGGTATAATGTTTGCTTCTTTCCATTCTAACGGAACTATTCCCTCCTCTAATGACAAATTGAACACTGTTGCAAGCGGTATGCTGATTTGTTCTACAATTTCCAATAGTAATTTGGGAGGAATCCCATCCAATCCAGGTGATTTATTATCCTTCATATCTCTTATTTTCATAGCTACCATTGTTGGGGTTACAATTAGTTGTCCTAAATAGTCAAACTCTCTCCCTTCGAACTTAGTCTCAAGTACTGGTAATATGCTAATATCTTCCCTGGTAAACACCGAACTAAAGTACTCATTTAGGTTTTCTGCCATTAAGAATTCCTCTGTTATTATGTTTCCATCACCACCTTCTAGAGGACCGACCTTATCCTGAACTTTCTGTTTACTTTGAACATACGCATAAAAACTCTTGCTGTCATGTTTTATATTAAAAGCAATTTTTTGTTCGTAGCTTCTCTTTGAATTTCTAATTTCAGCTGTAGCTTGATTAAGTGCTTCTTTATAAATGCTATAGTCTTCTTCACTTCCGGTATGTCTATATGTCTTCCACATCATTTGCTTGTACTTGATTTTTCTAATGGCTTTCTTCGATAAATGTTTCTTCTTTGACCGTTTCCCATGTTTTTTCAAGTGGACAAATTTGTCAACGACGCAGTCAATTTCACTCTTTAAAATATTCCAGCATTCTGTTGTTGTCTTATTCTTCAGTGTGTTATTCCAGTCTATCTTTGCTAAATATTCCCTCATGTCCTTATATCTTCCTTTGTGAAAAATGTTCCTGTACCTTATTTTTCTATTCCGTTCTCCCTTTACTTTGATGATAAAATGTATCTGGTTGTGATCACTACACCCCAGTGGCTCACATATCTTGACATTATCAACAAATTCCTTCTGTGAGCTCAATAATATGTCTAACACGTTCTCGCCCCTGGTTGCTTCTGACACATGTTGAGAAAGGAAACTATCTTGTACTAAATTTAAAAACTCTTGATCCTCTCTCCCGGTACTCTGTAGAGATGTCCACTGTATATGCCCATGGTTAAAATCCCCCATAATAATACAGTCCCGTTTACTCACTTCTTTGATAGCGTTATGTATTTTTTCATTCTCTTCCATGCTTATGTTTGGAGTCCGATACACTAACCCAACAGTTAATGTTGACTTTCCTGTAACTATGTTACACCAGACAGCTTCTTCACATTCTGCTTTTTTTCTAATTTTATTTCATAAGCTTGGATGGATTCTTTAATATATAAAATAACTCCGCCTCCCCTTCTTCCTAATCTATCTTTCCTAAACATTACATACCCTATCATTCCTAATTCGGCATCTGATATATCGGGTGTGGCCCAAGATTCAGTTATACCTATTATGTGAGGGTCAATATCTTCTACCATAATGTTTAGTTCATTTCTTTTGTTTACTATGCTCCTTGCATTTAAACAAACACATTTATAACCAAATTCCAGCTTTCCAGGCTGTTCTTTGCTGATGTCTTCACAATATCCGTTAGCCTAGCTAACTCTGCTGTCAGACAGTCTACATTCCAACACCCTAAACATTGGAACGTAAACCCTTCCTCCGTTGTCTCTGACCAAGTTTTTCCGCACCCCGATACGACAAAATCCACCAAGCTGTGGCAGTGGTTACACACCAAGTGCCTCCTTGCCTTCACTTGCCGCTTGCCAGGTGCCATATTACGATTTGTCAAAATCAACTCTTAGATTAAACCAACTTAGTCTTTAGAAAGACTGTTTGTTTATTGTGTACAGCAACTGCAGCACACTTTATGTTATAAACAACTTACTACCTATGCTACCATGAACAATAAGTTTAGTCTGTACTGGTACCGTTCCCTAGCGGAAACGTTGGACACTACCTATATAAACAAACAAGGGTTTCCTACTAAAACGCTTGTTTATTTTTAATAACAATGATACCTATTCACAGTTTTATCTTACATATGTAGTTGTTACTCTTATTGCTTTATCTCTTATATGCTATATCAAATAAAGAGATTTGCTCAATCTTGTTTACGTGATGATATATAGCGTGGTGGTATAATTTTATAGCGTGATGGTATATAGTGTGATGGTATATAACGTGATGGTATATAGCGTGGTGGTATAATTTTATAGCGTGTTGGCATATAGTGAGATGGTATATAGCATGATGGTATATAGCGTGGTGGTATATAGCGTGATGGTATATAGCTCGATGGTATATAGCCTGGTGGTATTTTATTGCGTGGTAGCATTTTATAGCGTGATGGTATTTTATAGTGTGATGGTATTTTATAGTGTGATGGTATTTTATAGTGTGATGGTATTTTATAACATGATGGTATTTTATAGCGTGGTGGTATTTTATAGCGTGGTGGTTTATAGCATGATGGTATATAGCATGGTGGTATATAGCGTGGTGGTATATTGCGTGGTGGTATATAGCGTGATGGTATATAGCATGATGGTACATAGCGTGGTGGTATATAGCGTGATGGTATATAGCGTGGTGGTATATAGCGTGATGGTATATAGCCTGGTGGTATTTTATAGTGTGGTAGTATATAGTGTGATGGTATATAGTGTGATGGTATATAGCGTTATGGTATATAGCATGGTGGTATAATTTTATAGCATGATGGTACATAGCGTGATGGCATATATAGTGGTGGTATATAGCGTGATGGTATTTTATAGCGTGATGGTATATAGCATGTTGGCATATAGTGAGATGGTATATAGCGTGATGGTATATAGCATGATGGTATATAGCGTGGTGGTATATAGCGTGATGGTATATAGCGTGATGGTATATAGCATGGTTGTATATAGCGTGGTGGTATATAGCATGATGATATATAGCATGATGGTATATAGCGTGGTTGTATATAGCGTGGTGGTATATAGCGTGGTGGTATATAGTGTGATGGTATATAGCATGATGGTATATAGCGTGGTTGTATATAGCTTGGTGGTATATAGCATGATGGTATATAGCATGATGGTATATAGCGTGGTTGTATATAGCGTGGTGGTATATAGCATGATGGTATATAGCGTGGTGGTATACAGCGTGATGGTATATAGCGTGGTGGTATATAGTGTGATGGTATATAGCGTGATGGTATATAACATGATGGTATATAGCGTGATGGTATATAGCGTGGTGGTATATAGCGTGATGATATATAGCGTGATGGTATATAACATCATGGTATATAGTGTGATGGTATATAGCGTGATGGTATATAGCATGATGGTATATAGCGTGATGGTATATAACGTGTTGGCATATAATGAGACGGTATATACTGTGATGGTATATAGCATGATGGTATATAGCGTGGTGGTATATAGCGTGATTGTATATAGCATGATGGTATATAGCGTGGTGGTATAATTTTATAACATGATGGTATATAGTGTGATGGTATATAGCGTGATGGTATATAGCGTGATGGTATATAGCGTGATGGTATTTTATAGTGTGATGGTATATAGCGTGTTGGCATATAGTGAGATGGTATATAGCGTGGTGATATATAGCGTGATGGTATATAGCGTGGTGGTATATAGCCTGGTGGTATTTTATTGCGTGGTAGCATTTTATAGCGTGATGGTATTTTATAGTGTGATGGTATTTTATAGTGTGATGGTATTTTATAACATGATGGTATTTTATAGCGTGGTGGTATTTTATAGCGTGGTGGTTTATAGCATAATGGTATATAGCATGGTGGTATATAGCCTGGTGATATATTGTGTGGTGGTATATAGCGTGATGGTATATAGCATGATGGTACATAGTGTGGTGGTATATAGCGTGGTGGTATATAGCGTGGTGGTATATAGCGTGATGGTATATAGCCTGGTGGTATTTTATAGCGTGGTAGTATATAGTGTGATGGTATATAGTGTGATGGTATATAGCATGATGGTATATAGCGTGATGGCACATATAGTGGTGGTATATAGCGTGATGGTATTTTATAGCGTGATGGTATATAGCATGTTGGCATATAGTGAGATGGTATATAGCATGATGGTATATAGCGTGATGGTATATAGCATGGTTGTATATAGCGTGGTGGTATATAGCATGATGATATATAGCATGATGGTATATAGCGTGGTTGTATATAGCGTGGTGGTATATAGCGTGGTGGTATATAGTGTGATGGTATATAGCATGATGGTATATAGCGTGGTTGTATATAGCTTGGTGGTATATAGCATGATGGTATATAGCATGATGGTATATAGCGTGGTTGTATATAGCGTGGTGGTATATAGCATGATGGTATATAGCGTGGTGGTATACAGCGTGATGGTATATAGCGTGGTGGTATATAGTGTGATGGTATATAGCGTGATGGTATATAACATGATGGTATATAGCGTGATGGTATATAGCGTGGTGGTATATAGCATGATGATATATAGCGTGATGGTATATAACATCATGGTATATAGTGTGATGGTATATAGCGTGATGGTATATAGCATGATGGTATATAGCGTGATGGTATATAACGTGTTGGCATATAATGAGACGGTATATACTGTGATGGTATATAGCATGATGGTATATAGCGTGGTGGTATATAGCGTGATTGTATATAGCATGATGGTATATAGCGTGGTGGTATAATTTTATAACATGATGGTATATAGTGTGATGGTATATAGTGTGATGGTATATAGCGTGATGGTATATAGCGTGATGGTATTTTATAGTGTGATGGTATATAGCGTGTTGGCATATAGTGAGATGGTATATAGCGTGGTGATATATAGCGTGATGGTATATAGCGTGGTGGTATATAGCCTGGTGGTATTTTATTGCGTGGTAGCATTTTATAGCGTGATGGTATTTTATAGTGTGATGGTATTTTATAGTGTGATGGTATTTTATAACATGATGGTATTTTATAGCGTGGTGGTATTTTATAGCGTGGTGGTTTATAGCATAATGGTATATAGCGTGGTGGTATATAGCCTGGTGATATATTGTGTGGTGGTATATAGCGTGATGGTATATAGCATGATGGTACATAGTGTGGTGGTATATAGCGTGGTGGTATATAGCGTGGTGGTATATAGCGTGATGGTATATAGCCTGGTGGTATTTTATAGCGTGGTAGTATATAGTGTGATGGTATATAGTGTGATGGTATATAGCATGATGGTATATAGCGTGATGGCACATATAGTGGTGGTATATAGCGTGATGGTATTTTATAGCGTGATGGTATATAGCATGTTGGCATATAGTGAGATGGTATATAGCATGATGGTATATAGCATGATGGTATATAGCGTGGTGGTATATAGCGTGGTGGTATATAGCATGATGGTATATAGCATGATGGTATATAGCGTGGTGGTATATAGCGTGATGGTATATAGCGTGATGGTATATAGCGTGGTGGTATATAGCGTGGTGGTATATAGCGTGGTGGTATATAGCGTGATGGTATATAGCGTGGTGGTATATAGCGTGGTGGTATATAGCGTGATGGTATATAACATCATGGTATATAGTGTGATGGTATATAGCGTGGTGGTATATAACATCATGGTATATAGCGTGATGGTATATAGCGTGGTGGTATATAGCATGATGATATATAGCGTGATGGTATATAACATCATGGTATATAACATCATGGTATATAGTGTGATGGTATATAGCGTGATGGTATTTAGCATGATGGTATATAGCGTGATGGTATATAGCGTGTTGGCATATAATGAGACGGTATATAGCGTGGTGGTATATAGCGTGATGGTATATAGCGTGTTGGCATATAATGAGACGGTATATAACGTGATGGTATATAGCATGATGGTATATAGCGTGGTGGTATACAGCGTGATGGTATATAGCGTGATGGTATATAACGTGGTGGTATATAGCGTGGTGATATTTAGCATGATGATATATAGCGTGGTGGTATATAGCGTGATGGTATATAGCGTGGTGGTATATAGCATAATGGTATATAGCGTGGTGGTATATAGCGTGATGGTATATAGCGTGGTGGTATATAGCGTGATGGTATATAGCGTGGTGGTATATAGCGTGGTGGTATATAGCGTGGTGGTATATAGCGTGGTGGTATATAGCGTGGTGGTATATAGCGTGGTGGTATATAGCGTGGTGGTATATAGCGTGGTGGTATATAGCGTGGTGGTATATAGCGTGATGGTATATAGCGTGGTGGTATATAGCGTGGTGGTATATAGCGTGGTGGTATATAGCGTGATGGTATATAGCGTGGTGGTATATAGCGTGATGGTATATAGCGTGATGGTATATAGCGTGGTGGTATATAGCCTGGTGGTATATAGCCTGGTGGTATATAGTGCTGTGTTATTTGATTCTCCAGTGACTATCCGAACTTTCCTGAACTTATCACACTTGACCACATCGGATGCATGTGAGACGAATCATTTACGCATCATGTTGAATGCTGCATCATATACTATAATGACATTTCAAATTCACAGGACACTTGGCATACGTTGATTTGGAAACATCATTTGGTTTGATGATGCCAAAATTACTGCGAGAACGCAGCTGTTTTAGAGACAGAGAGTGATGTCCAGTCAAATACCTCTACTATGACACTGGATCCTACTCTCGTTAGAATTTAGCCCTTCCTCCAACAAAGCGTTGACTCACCTTGTTTTGTGATTAGAAGACAACACGGAGCCATGTCCATAGACACAGGGACCTCACCCAAACCTCAAACAAATCTAAATGCCACCACAAGAATACCTTTATATTGCTCTAGGTGAATGTCCGTGCTCGCCTGCACTGGTAACATTCAACGATATAAAATATTCATAATAACAATTATGTTTGACATTCGAAACTCTGCCTCGTTACATAATGATATTCATCACAGCGACTTAACCACATGAAGACATACTGGCTACTGAGATCAATAAACTAAACCTGGCATTTATTGATGAGTGCAGCACGTCAGTTTCACTTCCAGAATGTTGTACTTTTCTAGATATGCTGTAAATCCTATCATTCTACGGCCATTTTGTAGTGCCATGGAAACGGATCCTGGCAGAAATAAACCCCATATATTTATTACTCAGTAGAAGCTTTTCTAAAGCTTGGGAATAAATGATTATGCACTTAATTTTTTTATCTCTAGCTTGTTGGTGTACATTTATTTTATTTTGCCTTTTCTGGTACAATCATGGAACATATATTAACTATTTTTGTGGACCAGCCCAAATTTAGCACATGTTAATTGAGCATGTGTCTGAGTGTGCCATTGCAACATTCTCATTGTCTGTCCGTCTGTATCTATGTCTGGCTGTCAGACCAATATCTCTCCATTTTACTGAAGAACAGACAAGGTTGGATTCACAATCAGCCAAAGGTTTCTTTTTCCATGTGCCATCTCATGTTCTTGCCGATATATATTTGTCAATGTGTAAAATATTTGTTAAATGTTGCTTACCCGAGGCTGTCAGCTCCTGGGTTTTATTTGTTTCATTTAGTATTATGTTCTTATGACTACAACCTGCATGTTGAAGGTTTACTGCCTGCCAGTTTGTGCTTAGTTAATTTAATAAGCTCGGAACAATGTTCGCAACTGGAGAGATGCCTCCTGTAACACGTTCAAATAGTAAACAAAACATCCAGTTTCATAACTAAATTAATTGGCAATAACATTGAGGCGAGCAGAGTTAACCACAATACCCTTTGATGTTTAACTTTCCCACGTTCTAGACAACAGACTTCCCATTACAAAGTACTGCTCAGCCAATTCTTGGCAGAGGAGCTGGCACCCTCCCTTTAATGTGAAGCGTGTCATTTTGAATGACGACTCTTACATTTACAGAGACAGACGAATGCAAGAGTGGCCCATGTCAACATGGCGCTACCTGTGAAGACGCCTTCCAGGCATACACCTGTACCTGCCCACCTGGCTACACTGGACTCACCTGTGAGACAGGTGTGTGTGAATAGTATGGTCAGTCGATGCATAAAACCTCCATGATTTAATTTGTTTCCTGTGAAGTCTAATCATCTGATCTGTGCCAATCTGTCACCAATGTTCTTCAAGGATTGTTCAAAGATGAGTTATAGTTGAGCTGTGTGTTAGAAGAAGAAGAAGAAGAAACTGTTATCACAAATCAGATGTGATCAATTTCTAGAAGAAATATTTTAGTTCACTATAGTAGAACCCTTCAAAGTGGCCAGATCTTGAAAGCAGCTATCCCTTCAAAATAACCATCTTGTCACAATTTGTTATTACTATCAAAACCTGTGTACCAAACCTACTTGCTTATATATGTCCACATTTTTACAAATCAGTGGTGACGATTGTCACCATTACATGACTTTAGATTAAAACTTATTCGTTCATGGCAATTTAATTTATACTATTGCCACTGTGTGCAACAGGTGGGTAATATCTAGCTCCAGTGGCATCACCTGGGGAATGACTGCCAACTTAAAATAATCAACTCAACTCCCTTTTCTGGAAGTAACTACTTTTTGAAATATTCGCCTGTTGATAGATCAAAACTTATCCCAATGGTACAGGGTAATATTATTCTCTTGTTGTCCCTGTCGTTAGATGTGAAGTTGGCCATGGTTACTGTCATCTTTTCTTTCCTCCTCACCTTTCTCTCACTGTGTTGCCTATCACCAGTCTCTGACTCCTTCTATCTTTTCCTGTTGTTCTCCATTCTCCTCCCACTCTTCCCAGATCTCTCTTAACGCAGTCCTCCCATCGCATTCTCGGTCTTCCTCACCTCCTTTTCCCCTCCACTTTCTGATCTGGCAGTTTTTCACCTCCAATTCTTTCCATAAGACCGGCCCATATTAAACTACTCCTCACTCTCAGTTCATCCATTCTTCTCTTACCTGCTCTCTTCACTCACACGATTCTTCTTATCCAGTTTTTTTTGTAATGAACGAACACAAAAGAAGCTTGAAGAGATGTTCTTCTAAATTACATGTTACTGTATTAATGTATAGTCTTATGGTGAACTTTGACAGATGTGGACGACTGCAAGAGTTCTCCGTGTCTACACGGAGGCTCCTGCACTGACCGAGTCAACAAGTACCGCTGCAGTTGTCCTCAGGGCTTCCTCGGAGTCACCTGTGAGACAGGTAGGCAGGGCAGCTGACGTCAACGTTTTTCTGTGGGCATAGCCTTGATTACCCAGACTCCAAGAGATGGCAGCACTTTTTAGCCCCTCACATCTGCCCTGGGGATTACTGCTGTGCCAATGTTGCCATTAGGGCTGCCTTACCCCAGAATAACATAATGATGGTGATTGGCTCTCAGGCCAACTATGAAATAAAACTAAAATAAGGATATTCTTTTCTAAGATAATACTATACTGTTAAATGTATTCAACATTAAACTTATATCCACACAAAAATAAACAAAAATACAAAATAATTTAATTTGTTTATGAAGCAGGAATTATGGCAGGATTGTCCTCGTTTACCCAGACTCCATGAGGTGGCAGCACTTTTTAGTGACTTATGGATAGCATTCAAAAGCTGGCTAAGTCACCAGACTATCTTGTCGGCGAAGATATATGAATGTATATATAGAAACAACCCACTTAGAGAGATGCCGTACCACATAATTACTTATGGGTCGTCTCAAGTACAAAAGTAAACTGTCATAGGAAATTCACACAAAATGTACATATATTCGTCCACCCATATATTCATACATGTGTTGGTGTATCATTTTCATATGTTATGCTTTTGCATGTACAGGCAGGTAAAAAACAGTTTTGTCTGCATAATGTCTTATTGATCCTTGATTCAGAGATAGATGTGTGTGCCAGCAGCCCGTGCCAGAACCGTGCCACCTGTGCCAGCGGCAGCAGTGGCTACAACTGCACCTGTCCAGCTGGTTACTCAGGATCAAACTGCCAGTTGGGTAGGTACTACTAGGTAGTGGCGGGTTTTATTAAAATTAAGCTAATGCAATGTAAGAGTTGGGGTACATGTCAAATAGTTTGTTTAATGTTGTTGGTGCACAAAAGAACTTTCTGGTTCACCCAGTAACACGGAGTAGAACTAACAGAGCTTGGAAACTGTCGTACAAGACCTAACTAGACCAGAATGTTATGAATAGTGGGACTTAACTACAAGGGAAAGAAAACTTCTTCTGTTTTTAGGATAGAGATAAGTTGCCTACATATAAAAAATAATTGTTTATTTTTTGTAAGCAACAACAACAGCGCCAGAAAGAACAACAGCAGTGGAAGAAACAACAACAGCACCTGCAACTATAGCAGCAGAAGCAATAACAGCAGCAGATAAAACAACAGCAGTGGAAGGAACAACAGCAGCACCCGCAACTACAGCAGCAGAAGCAATAACAGCAGCAGATAAAACAACAGCAGTGGAAGGAACAACAGCAGCACCCGCAACTACAGCAGCAGAAGCAATAACAGCAGCAGATAAAACAACAGCAGTGGAAGGAACAACAGCAGCACCTGCAACTACAGCAGCAGAAGCAATAACAGCAGCAGATAAAACAACAGCAGTGGAAGGAACAACAGCAGCACCCGCAACTACAGCAGCAGAAGCAATAACAGCAGCAGATAAAACAACAGCAGTGGAAGGAACAACAGCAGCACCTGCAACTACAGCAGCAGAAGCAATAACTGCAGCAGATAAAACAACAGCAGTGGAAGGAACAACAGCAGCACCTGCAACTACAGCAGCAGAAGCAATAACAGCAGCAGATAAAACAACAGCAGTGGAAGGAACAACAGCAGCAGATGGAATAATAACAGTTGTTGCTGAAAGTACAGCAGCAGAAGTGATAACAACAGCAGCAGAGACAACAGCTGCTACAACAACACGGGTGACAACAACAGTGATAATCCCGGCAGAAGAACGGGCTGAGGTAACGGTCAGTGTGAAACTGACCAGTGAATCATTCCAGCAAGCACTGAAGGACACGACAACATCAGCTTACAAAGAACTCAGAGCAAAAGTCACCAAAACGGTCAGTGCTCTACACTTTGGCTAAAATGTTGGTGGTCAGGAGTCCATCAACCTTGTGAAGTTGGTGGTCAACTGACTAACATAAAATGTAAACGATATGTAATTTTTTTGAATTGCGAATTACACTATTTCCTGGGTGTCACAGTATTTTCTGAGGGTCACCAACCTGACATGAAGGTTTACGGTGTTGGATGTCTGCATTGGCAGTCATTTTGAACACTTGAAATAGTTCACAAGCGCAACTCTTTACAACACTGGCTCAATCTCTCATCAAACTGTTGCATTCTGTATACTGTGGTCCCTTTCACTTTCACTTTGATGGGCACAGGCATCTCGCAATGTAAATTAATCACTTGGTTTGATGTGGCTGTCTGTCAGGTTGTCTAGCTGCCTTGTTGTAGACTAACTCTCTAGCACTGAAGATAGTTGATTGAGAGCTGGTTTGAGTCAATTTACTGGAGAAGTTGGGCTGTTTTATTCACTGCTCATTACATGACTCTCATGTCTTTTGGAAGATAAACTGAAAGGTTTCCTCCCCCCTACATGATGTTTGTGTCGGGGAAGTGATACAGCCTGTCTTGTGTCAGGGGAAGTGATAGAGCCTGTCTTATGCCAGGGGAAATGATAGAGTTTGTCTTGGGCCAGGGGAAGTGATAGAGTCTGTCTTGTGCTAGGGGAAGTGATAGAGCCTGTCTTGTGTCAGGGGAAGTGATAGAGTCAGTCTTGTGTCAGGAGAAGTGATAGAGCCTGTCTTATGTCAGGGGAAGTGATAGAGTCAGTCTTGTGTCAGGGGAAGTGACAGAGCCTGTCTTGTGTCAGGGGAAGTGATAGAGTCTGTCTTGTGTCAGGGGAAGTGATAGAGCCTGTCTTGTGTCAGGGGAAGTGATAGAGCCTGTCTTATGTCAGGGGAAGTGATAGTCTGTCTTCTTTCAGGGGAAGTGATAGAGTCTGTCTTGTGTCAGGGGAAGTGATAGAGTCTGTCTTGTATCAGGGGAAGTGATAGAGTCTGTGTTGTATCAGGGGAAGTGATACAGTCCACACATGGAGATGGATCAAACTTTTATTGTTTTAGTTATATTTTTATTTAGTTTATACTTATTTATTTTATGTATATTTTATGAATTAATTTATTTTGTGTTTTAACCAACAATAAAGTCTTGTCTTAATTATTCATATATATATAATATATATATATATATTATAACTTATTTGCATTGCCTTTTTATATTTATTTTATTAACTTATTTTTTATTGTATTTGTCTGTAGAAACAGCAGGATAGTGAATTATCATTTTTAAGCAATATACAATTAAAGAATTAAAGAAAAAATGTGTTGAATCACAATTAAAGCTAGCATTCTTGATCATTATTCTACAAAAGCCCACATGCATTGTGGGTAACAATTTGAAAGTGCGGAAGACCACGTATGCCCTTTATCTTTAAAATGTTATACTCTCCATGCAGTTTGACTCTGTTTTACAAAATATAATGGCAGAGGTGGATGTCAAGCAATATGGAGGAGATTGTTTTGCAAAGTTATGTACAAAATTGTTACATTTTATTTCTGTTTAGCTGATGGAAGTTCTGACAAGATGTCTTCATGGAACCAAGTTCCAGATTATTGACGTTAAGTTCAGGTAAATATTTAGCCTTGTTGAACCAGACTTTTCAGCCCCTCAACTCTGCCTGGGGAATTAATCGGCTGGAGATGTAACTGACAGGGCAGTCCGACCCCAGCTTAGGGTAGAAATTCAGGCCGAATTTGAAATAACAAATTAAATAAGGATACCTTGTTAAATCAGATAATGCTGTATTATAAAAACTGTTCAAAATTAAACTTATATTCAGATAAAAATAAATAGAAATACACATTTGCAGTTGTTTATAAAATAGGTATTATGGCAAGATTAACCAGTTCTGAGAGGTGGCAGCTTTGTTTAGCCCCACACGGATAACATTCAGACGCCGGTAAAGTCACCCGACTGCCTTCTCAGCAAAGGTACACAGCCGAGCAACAGTCAGTAAATATTGTCCATATCTATATTATGGAACAGTACAACTGAGGAAGCTGAAACTTTATATGAGATCTTGCAATCTATTTGATTGGCTCGTTGATTTAATTGTTGGCGTTGCATGATAACATGTTATCCTTTAAATAAATGTTCTCTACTGTTAATAACACTGATAAGTGATGTGTGTGATAACATATGGTGGGTGAATTCTTCGTTTAATACTTACAAAATGTAAATAACTGATGGTATTGCAATTTGTAGACATGGACATTTTTTAAACACCAAACTGAATATATTTAAATCAGATATGAAATCAATGTTACTCTATTTGGTAAAGTACACAGGCTTGAAACACTAAGAAGACTACAGACCTTCATCAACTAAAGTCTGAACAGAATCCTATGTACAGCCAAAATGGTCAGGCAAACTGCCCAATACTACAGCATTCCCGGGAATTAACCTGACAACTATCAAAAGAACAAATCTAAATGGAGCGAAAAGGAAATGTGGCAGCTAGGACATATGGTGAGGAAACCTGCAGAAATCAGCACCCAACAAGACAAGCTAGCCACAGAGAGGAAGGGAAGGCAGAGAGATAGCGAAAGTGAAAGAAAGCAGATAGGATACACCGAGAGAGAAATCGAGAACATAACATCAAGCTGACAAAAGTGGTGGGCTGTGGTCAATGTGACGCTTGGCAAGCAAACAGGTCTAAGTTATAAACGTGTACATGTTATGGGAAACACATTTTGATAAGCTGTTGTGGAATGTAAAGGGTTAATGGGAGTCTGCTTGACCATTCTAGGATTTATTTATTTTAATATATATTCTGATCAAGATAATAATGACAGTATTTGAATGTAGAGTGAATTGTTTCTTCAGCCCAGGGAGTGTCGTGGTAGATTATATTGTGGCAGTGTTGAAAGACAAAGCGTCTCAGTCACTTGGTGATATCATAGAGAGTATCAAGACTGAAGCCAAGAGTGGAACGTTTGGCAGCTTCAAGGTGGACCCTGCATCTGTCACTGGGAGACAGCACAGACAGGGTTAGTACTTCTGCAGGTTCAGATCTATGTATCTTAACTGTGGGTATATTTAAGTCGCATCTCCTCCTGGGACCCCAGATCCAGTCACGTCTTTCTTGGACCGTTTTTCTATGGTCTGAACAATTACGTTACATAATTCCGCCTCTGTCAGAATTAAGGATCTTCAAATCAAGCATTTGTTTGTATGTTTGTTTTCCTTATAACCACATCACTGACAAATTCAGTATATTAAAGACCAACATTGTTGGCTCTCTTACCAGATGTAATCAGAGTGAATTCTTTCAACTGTTTAAACAAATGTATGCAGTTTGTTTATTGTACTGATTGCAGATACGATTAAAAACATTCATATACATTATGTGTCTGGACATAAAAAACAGATTCGCTATATGCTAAAGCTTTTGTCAGAGGAAGCTGCTTCCCAGCTCCTCTGCCCAGAATTGGCTGAACAGTAATTTGTAATGGGAAGTCTGCTGTCTAGAACGTGGGAAAGTTAAACAGCAAAGGGCATTGCGGTCAACTCTGCTCACCTTGGCATTATTGGCAGATTTGTTTTGAAACTGGATGTTTTGTTTACCATTTGAACGTGTTGCAGGCGGAATCTTTCAAACTGTGAACATTGTTCCGAGCTTAATAAAGTAACTAAACACAAATTGGCAGATAGTAAACTTTCAATATAAGAACATAATATCAAATGAACAAATAAAACTTAGGAGCTGCAAAAGCTCCCTCGCTTTAAAACATTTATTGTTGTAGTCTCAGTCCATTGTAATTCTTTTTTTGGTGACAGATGAGCAGCCACTGGTTGCCATAGTGATTGGGTCATTGCTGGGTGCCACTGTCATCATTCTTACAATCGTCACCATCATCTACTACTGCCGCCGTACCAAACAACAGCGTGGTGACACTGACGATGGTGCCGGCATCAGAGGGTTGACGTACCAACAACCGTTTATGAAACGCAGCCGACTATGGCAGAATGTCCAGGGGGTGTCTGGCAGGGGCGTCGCCCTACCTGCTGGTGCTCCCCGGGTGGCCCCAGTTCCACAGAACATTGTAAGTAGTGGCGTCGTCTTAAAGTTGCACTCTCAATTAAACCATTTTTAACTGTTATTAAGAAAGCGTATTTGGGTCATAATTAAATTTATATACATTTACTGATCCAGATTAAAAATGTATGCACAATAATCAAACGACAACACGATTTTAATTAGTTAATGTACACTTATTAATTATTATTATTTTGTAGAGGAAGTCAATTTTAACCAGAAAAATAGTAATTTGTCATAATATATAGTCACTATTTTACAGTATTTCTGCAGGTACTACACTAAACTGCAGGACTGATAGAATTGGAAGCCTGCTTGCTCGTTAGTTGAATGCAGCAAATGGTGACGACTTGACGTTGGTGACAATGTCTCTGTCATTGTAGGACTGGAATGTGGTACGCAGCAATGCCAAGTACAACTACGCCATGCCACGAGGTGTCTCTACCAAGCAGAGACCAAAGTCTCATCCGCGGAGAGACCAGGAGGAGTGGGTGGGTGACACTCTGTCTTCTCAGTACCAGGCTCTGTAGCAGGGATTGTACTTAATACTTCCCCAAAGAGAGTAACACAGTCTGGGGATGAGTAACCTTTGGCTAACACTTGTCCCCGGGCGAGTACCTATTTTATGCTTATGTTATAAGAAACTTTGTAAGAAATTAACTTAAAGAATATGCTCCAAAGTAAGTTAATTTCTTACAACATATCTTGAAGCCATGAACAATATATTCCATATTTTATACTTGTTTGACTAAAGTAATTATGTTGTGTCGTGTTAAGAAGTTGTCATTTATTTGTTTGTAACATGTTTATGCTTAAGGCACATTGTAGGTCTACAGAAACATTTGCATAAAAGTTAAGAATATTAGCGATGTACACTATAAATGGGAACTTGTGATTTGTTATGGGGATGAGAAATATATTAATGCTACCAGACCCCAGGCCAGTGGGTTCAATTGTTTATTTCTACCTGACTACAAGGTGGTCCCCAACCTCCATAGAATGCTCTTTTACAAATTTGTCTATTTATGTATAATGTTTTTTATTAATATTAACGGATATGTCAATTTAATATAATGACACTCACTAACGATGAGAGCAAAGCAACAATTTCCTGATCTTCTGAATGTTACCATTTCAAAAGATCACTTATAATGTTTTACACACTAAAACTGCAACATAAGAATATTTCATTGACCTAGCTAGCCAACTAAAATGTAGAATATGAAGCAAACATATATTTTTGCATATGGGTATTTTAGTATTTGTTGAATGAATTAATATATTAACTCACAAATGAAATGGTTACGTTTTAGACATGGTCCTAAGAAGAAGGAAAAATACTTGACCTAACCAAGATCCACTTGCTCAGGCGTTGACAAAGGATTATTCAAGATGGAAGCAAAACCTACAGGAACACTTTAGTAACTTGTCAACAAACTGACTAGAGTTAATGGTGGATAATGACACATTACCAACTGATACATACTTATTGTACATATTCTGGGTATTGTCAGACACCAACTCCAGTTTTTGCCAGCGTATATATAGGTGCCACTCATTTTATTATATATGTATCCATCAAAGTAACACGTCTTAATATACAGGTAAAATATTATCAAATGCACTAATTACTAATCATCTTGATTACTGCAAATAACACTAATAAAAGGGATTTAGCTAACTGTCAATGCTTTAAGATTTTCTTATTCATGGCGTCTTGGTTTTCACCATCACTACTCCTCAGGTAGTTACAGTGTACATGGATTTCTGGTTACACGCCAATCACTGTATTTCATTTGTACCAATTATATATTGACATTTTTAACATACCAACAGGGAGTTTAGATTACCTTGTAATGTTGTTGTTCATGAACAAGCTTACTTTCAAAAGCTGCACATTAAATTTGAAATCCCACCACTTTAAAAATCCCATTACATTTTTTAAATCCCAATATAAATTCATAATTGCATATTCATGATTCAGTGGGTGGGGTTATAATGGTGATTTATGCATGTACGTGATATAATCATGTTTCTTACATATCTGAGCAAAGGTTCCAGGTATGTAATATGTATTACAGCAGCATTATTCATGTTTACAATTAGAGCTAATGTTCGGATGCAATTTCGTGTGCGTGGGTAAATACTGCGTCTGTGGAAGTCTAACATTAATGATAATTTGTTGATGTACAATTAATAACTTTTATACATTGTATTATAATAATTATTTCTCGAGCAGCTTGATGGCTAGAAAACTCGCTGTTTCTCATAAGTACTAATAAATACAAGCAGGAAATGACCCAACAGTGTCGCGCATTTACTACAAACAATTAGTATGTGCACGTAAATGGCATGAAAATATTTGTAAGAGCACATGCATGCATGTCCAGATCTGCTTGGCAAATAACTAGACAAGGCAAATAACTAGGCATTATTTCTCGAGCAGCTCGATGGATAAGAAAACTCATTATTTCTCATCAGAACGGATAAATACAGGCAAGAAACGACCCAACAGCGTCGCATTTACTACAAACAATTAGTATGTACTGTTTATATATACCCGGTAGATATATAAATAACATATATATATATACACACTGTATTTTTAATTGTTTTCGGGAATGCATCAATGGTTTGCTATTCGATATAGATCAATGTTATTTTATATGGTTTCCAATGGTACAACCACATTGAAAATAATTCAAAATACCATTGTTTGTTCTATCATTGAATGGTACCCTGGGTATTCATCAATGGTATTCTGAATGGTACTAGGAATACTGCTCAGTGGTATATGAATAGTACTTGATTGAATGATATTCTGAATGGTCCAGTGGTATTCTGAATGATACTTATAAGAAGCTCTTCAGCATCTTCGTCAATGGTATTCTCAATGGTATACTATTCATAATACCATTCAGAATATCATTGGACCATTCAGAATACCATTCAGTCAAGTACCATTCAGATACACTTGGCCATAATACACCCTCGTACCAATCAAATACAATTCATATACCATTGAACTGTACGTGAAGGTTTATTCACAGAAACCACCCAAAGTACCATTGAAATACCATTCAAATACACTTGGCCATATACACCCTAGGACCATTTAAATACCATTGAACGGTACGGAAATGGTTATTCACAAAGAATCCAAAATATCATTAATATTATACTCTTGGCCATAATACCTCCTAGTACCATTCAATGGTATTTGAATGGTCTTTTTTGTCACCTCTTCAGACATGTACGCTATCCCCTCTCTTTCTCTTGATCTCTCACTCACTTCTCATACCACTCAGCCACGCTCACCCACTTTATTCCCTTCTGTTGCGGACACCACCTCTCTCTCCCTCTCTCTCTTCAGCCACGTTAACTGTCACTTTTCAGATATGTACCTTATTCCCCTCTTGATCTCTCGTTCACTCCCTTCAGCCATGCTCATCCACTTTACTCTCTCTCTCTCTCTCTCTCTCTCTCTCTCTCTCTCTCTCTCTCTCTCTCTCTCTCTCTCTCTCTCTCTCTCTCTCTCTCTCTCCTCTCTCTCTCTCTCTCTCTCTCTCTCTCTCTCTCTCTCTCTCTCTCTCTTGTCCAAACGTGGAAATAGATGCGCAATTGTAGACCCCCCCGCTATAGAGACCTTGCATGGATAGCGCACTAGATTATACCTACCTAAAGTTTGCTAAATGGTCCTTTGTGGAAACGACACTTTCGATTAACTTGATGTCATGTTAACATTACCCTTAATGCAATAAGGTTTCACATGTTTCGACCTAACAAAAACAATGCTTAAAACAACATGTTGATTCTTTTAAATAATTTATTAAACTATTGCATCTGGACCATGCGCGATCTATACAAACCCGAATTAAAAAGGTAACAACGTTGAGCATTAAAGCGATGTTTATACGTAGCCTTACCCTGCAGGGGCATCCATCGATGGTTGCCGTCACCAGAGCTCAAAATCACACGCACGCACGCATGCACGGGATGGTAAGGCATGGTAAGAGGTGGTTATGCATGGATTAGGTAGGATTAGGGTAAGGGGTACTTGGTAAGGGATTGTCCCTTTCCACCCCACCCCCCAAAGATCATCTGTCATGCGTTGTCGTTGACCTTAAAGTAATGCCAGATCAACCGCAGATGCCAGGACAGCGGCCAGTCAACTATGTCGCTAACAATTTCGTTGTCGTCTGATAGGCTCACAGACATCGGAATAAGACGGGAAGGGTGGATTGTGTAGTTGATACCTGTTCGCGGCGACATCTACAACGCCATGGCATAATATCAGGTATAGAACGTCTATGCGGTGGCGGCATTTCAGGTTCAAAACATACAATACATTATTCTAATATAGACATCGCGAGGCTACATTGCAAATGTCTAGGGGGACAAGTACCTTCAACCCACCTCAGCTATCTGTTCTTCGTGTTCTTTATCTAATAGTATGATAATAACTATAACTTGGATAGAAAGCACGTTTTAATAGGCGCGCACACACTGGGCCGGTTGTACACAAAACACGAAATCGGCTTTTTAGTCCTAGGGTCTCAAAGTAATAACCTGACATTGCTACACGAAACCCAACGATCAACATCCCCTTTTTTCAAGAACTATTGTCCACATCAAAGGGAATAGTCTTTCTGCCATTTAGGTGGCCTAATCATACGACCACTTCTTCTGGTTGTGACGATCTGTGTAGCATCATCGGTCGACTGCACACTGCTGTCGGTGGTCGTTCCCTGATTGTCGACTGGAACGGATTGCACTTGATTCAGCGGATCATCCGTAGTGATCGGCTTATCTACGCCGTCATACATCACTGTCTTGTGTTAGCAGGTGTTTACGGTTTTTACGTAACACTTGCCCTTGTGAAACAACACTGTACGAGCGATCACTTAGTTGTTTCAACTCATGCGCATCTTTCCACTTTTGCTTGTGCGATGTGAAGTCTCTTATGAGTACAGGGGAACCGTCTTTCATTGGAGGTAAGTCTCGCGCATGCTTGTTGTAGTGGTACTGTGTCCTTCTGAGTTTCCTCTCTTTCTCAGTATGGTTAGATTTGTCATCGGTTCGACCACAGACCAGCTGCGGTATGATAGACCTCGTGGATCGATGCAACAGTCTCTGTATCGGGCTTGTTGTCATACCAGCTGTAATCATGTTTCTGTATTCTAACAGCGCAAGTTGTGGATCTGCAGCTCGTTTTAAGAGTCTCTTCGCCAATTTGACCCTTGACTCTGCTTTCCCATTCGACTGGGAGTGATATGGCGAGCTGGTTGTGTGCTGGAAGTCCCACTCATTGCTGAAGATAGCAAATTCACTTGCGGAAAACTGAGGTCCGTTGTCTGAGTGCACGGTTTCTGGTATACCTCATACCACACTGTCTTCTCATACCCCACTGTCGTCTCCTACCCTACTGTCTTCTCCTACACCACTGTCTTCTCCTACCCCACTGTCCTCTCCTACCCCACTGTCTTCTCCTACCCCACTGTCCTCTCCTACCCCAGTGTCTTCTCCTACCCCACTGTCTTCTCCTACCCCACTGTCCTCTCCTACTCCACTGTCCTCTCCTACCCCACTGTCTTCTCCTACCCCACTGTCCTCTCCTACCCCACTGTCTTCTCCTACCCCACTGTCCTCTCCTACCCCACTGTCCTCTCCTACTCCACTGTCCTCTCCTACCCCACTGTCCTCTCCTACTCCACTGTCCTCTCATATCCCTACTGTCTTCTCATACCCCACTGTCCTCTCCTACCCTACTGTCTTCTCCTACCCCACTGTCTTCTCATACCCCACTGTCTTCTCATACCCCACTGTCTTCTTATACCCCACTGTCTTCTCATACCCCACTGTTTCTTCCGTCTAAGGATCTGCGTAAAGTCGACATTTTAGAATGTTTGTGTGAATGAATACAAAAATACAAATGCAAATAACAGCTCATTATCATTTCATACGGACGCCACCTGGTGATCAACAGAAGCAGCAAGCTTAGGAGGTCAGTCGTTAATACGTGCTATTCAAGACTTAATTTATTTAAACTACATTTTTAATGCTTAAGTTATATACACATTTTTTACTATTTGATGCTCACATCAACAATCGCGATGTTCTTATAAGAAATGCAAACAAGGCATTCTATCCGGTTTCTATGTGTTCACAACATTTTACATTTTATATAATTTTTGACAATAAAAAAACATTTGCATCATAAATTCAATTTTGACCGCATCTGTGAAGCGATTCCGTCGGAAAGAAAAACGTCAAGGAACTAGCTGATCACGTGGTATCGACGTGTTGTGATTTCATCGGTGACATAGCTCGCATCACGTACATAGCTTTCCATACATCAGAGCACGTCTGCAAGGTTCCTTTTTAGGTTGAAATGAGCGTCAGAATTAGTTGTGCGATGTTCCTATGTAATATAAACATTAAACAACATACATGAACAAATAATTATCTTACAGTTTCAGACGGATCCAATTTTGTTGAAAACCATTAAGTCAATTAAGTGCGATGGTTTCGCTGAGTTTAACCACTTTCGTCCCATTTTCAGAGTAGTGTCGACTACAGCCCACGGGAAGTAACGATCCACACCATTAAACACACACACACACACACACACACACACACACACACACACACACACACACACACACACAAACACACACACATTATAACTGCAAGAGTTGAACAATCACATGGTGTACTGGTATATAATAAACCATGGTTGTAATTATTTTCTGAAAACTATTAAATAGAATCAATGCGTGCAAGGAACACCAGCAGGGTGTGAATCTGCCACACACAACACTGAATCGATATTACCCTAAACTATCCAAGTGAACAAAATGGTTAGACAAACAACTGACAATGCATTTGCATTACAACACAGTATTCTAAATGCAATCAGTCACAACTGTATTTTATATTATTAGAAACTTTTAATGTATATCATCTGACAGGAATACATAATTATTAAAAATCTAAAAAACAATTTATAATTTATAATATTTATATAATTTAAAAAGAGGATATCCGGAAGGGGGAGACACTGGGGACATTCTGCCTATAGTACATTAGTACATAGTACAGTATCTAATGTATCTACTTGGGCTCGGCACACCCTTTTTTTTAAAGGGGAAAATTTTAAAGATTAATTAAAAGCCCGTGGGAAAAAGGGGGGAATATTTCCCCAAGCCCGGCTTAAGCCGGAAAAAAGGGGGAATACTTTTTTCCCTTTTTCGTGGGACAGTGGGCGGTTTTGAGGGGGTTTAAAAATCGTGACATTTTCCCCGGAAGGAAAAACTATTTGGAAACCCAAAAAATACTTGATTTCTGTACTATGCTAATTTAAAAAAAAGGCAAAGCCCTTTCCTTTTTTATTTCCTTTTTAAAATTTTATAAAATTTTAAATTATAAAGGATTTTTTTAAATTAGATTTTTATAAATTAAAATTTTTTAATAATATAAAAAAACTTTTTGACTGATTGCAATTTTGAAAACTTGTTGTTTTCAAATGCTTTTCAAAATTGTTTGTCTAACCAAATTTTTTTTTATTTGGGAAAAATTAAACGATTCAGTGATTTTTGGAGATTCACACCCTGCTATTTCCTTCACCCCATTATTTATTTAATAGTTTTTGGAAAAAAAATTAAACCATGGTTTATTATATACCAGTACACCATGTGTTTTTTCAACTTTGCGGGTTTTAATGTGTTTTTTTGTTTTATAATATTTTTTATAATTAAAATATATTTTTTTTACTTTTAAAAGATTTTTTGCCCATGACACGAAACCCAGCGGGGAAAACCCCGAAATTAAAATTTTTCTTAAATTTTTCAACAAAAATTAAAATTTAAGATAAATTTTTTTTATGTAAAGTTGGTTTTTTGATTTAATGGTGGGGAAATAATTCACCCCAACCTAAAAAGGAACCTTGCAGACGTGCTCTGATGTATGGAAAGCTATGTACGTGATGCGAGCTATGTCACCGATGAAATCACAACACGTCGATACCACGTGATCAGCTAGTTCCTTGACGTTTTTCTTTCCGACGGAATCGCTTCACAGATGCGGTCAAAATTGAATTTATGATGCAAATGTTTTTTTATTGTCAAAAATTATATAAAATGTAAAATGTTGTGAACACATAGAAACCGGATAGAATGCCTTGTTTGCATTTCTTATAAGAACATCGCGATTGTTGATGTGAGCATCAAATAGTAAACAATGTGTATATAACTTAAGCATTAAAAATGTAGTTTAAATAAATTAAGTCTTGAATAGCACGTATTAACGACTGACCTCCAAGCTTGCTGCTTCTGTTATTTTTTTTTTCCCATTTGTATTTTTGTTTCATTCACCAAACATTCTAAAATGTCGCCCCAATTAGAAAAAAAAATAAAAAGTGAAAGGAAAGAAGTAAGTGGAAAAGACAGGGGAAATGAGAAGGTAAGATGGGGGAATGGGTAGGAGGGAAAAAAGTTTGGAGAAGGGGGGAAAATTTGGTAGGGAAGGACGTGGAAGGGAAGACAGTGGGTAAGGTGGGAGAAGGTGAAAAGGAAGAGGGGGGGAAAAGATGGTGGGAAGAATGGGGGTAGGAGAGTGGGGGGGAGGGGAGTGGAGAAAGACAGTGGTGTAAAGGAAGACGGTGGGGGTAGGAGCCCATGAGGGGAAAAAGGGTGGGGTATGAATGAAATGCCTAACAAGGCCCCCAGTTTCCGGGGGGTTTTATCTTCTGGTGGGACTTCAACCGCCCCCAATTTAAAAGGGAAAGAAGTCAAAATAAAATTCGAAAGAGCAAAAACAGCTGCAATCCCACCTTGGCTTTTTTAAAAACCCAAAAATACAGAAAATTTGATCGATCCACAAATTATCTGCCGCAGGGAGTGGGACAAACCATAAAAAAGGGAGGGGAAAACAAAACCCCAACGTCCAACCTAAATAAGGTTTTCCAAAATTTAAGTAAAGTATAAAAATGATCGCTCGCATTTTTTCAAAAGGGGGTGTTCAAAACCCGCCTGCAACAAAGTGTGTGTAACAGAAAAATCATGATACCCGTGAATACAATCGGGAACGCCCCACCAAAATGTCTGGTGCAATTGTAAAGGGTGTGAAATTGGCGAAGAATTCCCTTGAGGGGAAAATTTTAAAAAAAAAGGTGTTGATCGTTTTTTTTCGGGTTATACTTTAGTTTTGGAAAAAAACCCATTTCTTTTTTGCCCTAAGGCGATATAAACGCTCTAAATTTAAAATTTTTTCCCTTATTAGATAAAGAACGAAAAAGGTTTGGGGAAATTGTTTCCCCCCTAGACATTTAATTGCCCCATTTTTTAGAAAAATGTATTGTATGTTTTGAATTCCCCCTGGGCGTTCTATACCTGTTTTTGCCGGGTTGTAAAAAACCCCCTTCCCCGTCTTTTCCGATGTCTGTGGTATCAGACGAAACGAAATTGTTTGGGGGTTGGCTGGTTGGACAAGGTGCGGGTTTACCGGGTGGGGGAAAAGGAAAAAATTGTCCCCATTTTTGGTACCCCCCCCAACCCCCCGGGGGTTGGGGGGGATTTGGGCTGGGGCGGCCCCGAGATTCCCCATTTTTCCTGTTTCCAACGTTATTTTTGGGGTTTGCGCATGGTCCAGATGCAATAGTTTAATAAATTATTTAAAAAAATCAACTTTTTTTTCTTTTTTTGGAAGTCCTGTGAAAAATTTTGCATTAAAAGTTTCAGCATCAAGTTAATCGAAAATGTCGTTTCCACAAAGGACCATTTGCCTTTTGGTAGGTATAATCTATCCACCCTGCAAGGTTTAAGGGGGGGCTAAATCCTCTTCCCCCTTTGGGAAAAAGAAGAAGAAGAGAGGAGAGAGAGAGGAGAGAGAGAGAGAGAGAGGGAGAGGAGGAGAGAAGTGGAAGATTAAGGGAGGAAAGGGATATCAAAAGACTTTTGCTGAAGAGAGAGGAGGAGAGGTATGTAAAGGGAAAATAAGGGGAAAAAAGGGTAAATTTGAAAAAAAAAAAAAGAATTTGAATTTTGGGGAGATTATGGAAAATAATATTAATGATATTTTTTCTTTTGTAACATTTGTCCCTTTTTTGGTTTTAAGTGGGAAAGTGGTTTTTAAAAAACCCAGAAAAATGGTTTGAAGATTTTTAGGACAGGGGAATGGCCCAAAGGGTTCTAAGGACTTAGAAGGACAATTCCTGAATTTGAAATTATGAAAGTATACCATTGAGAATACCATTGACGAAGATGCTGAAGAGCTTCTTATAAGTATCATTCAGAATACCACTGGACCATTCAGAATATCATTCAATCAAGTACTATTCATATACCACTGAGCAGTATTCCTAGTACCATTCAGAATACCATTGATGAATACCCAGGGTACCATTCAATGATAGAACAAACAATGGTATTTTGAATTATTTTCAATGTGGTTGTACCATTGGAAACCATATAAAATAACATTGATCTATATCGAATAGCAAACCATTGATGCATTCCCGAAAACAATTAAAAATACAGTGTGTATATATATATATGTTATTTATATATCTACCGGGTATATATAAACAGTACATACTAATTGTTTGTAGTAAATGCGACGCTGTTGGGTCGTTTCTTGCCTGTATTTATCCGTTCTGATGAGAAATAATGAGTTTTCTTATCCATCGAGCTGCTCGAGAAATAATGCCTAGTTATTTGCCTTGTCTAGTTATTTGCCAAGCAGATCTGGACATGCATGCATGTGCTCTTACAAATATTTTCATGCCATTTACGTGCACATACTAATTGTTTGTAGTAAATGCGCGACACTGTTGGGTCATTTCCTGCTTGTATTTATTAGTACTTATGAGAAACAGCGAGTTTTCTAGCCATCAAGCTGCTCGAGAAATAATTATTATAATACAATGTATAAAAGTTATTAATTGTACATCAACAAATTATCATTAATGTTAGACTTCCACAGACGCAGTATTTACCCACGCACACGAAATTGCATCCGAACATTAGCTCTAATTGTAAACATGAATAATGCTGCTGTAATACATATTACATACCTGGAACCTTTGCTCAGATATGTAAGAAACATGATTATATCACGTACATGCATAAATCACCATTATAACCCCACCCACTGAATCATGAATATGCAATTATGAATTTATATTGGGATTTAAAAAATGTAATGGGATTTTTAAAGTGGTGGGATTTCAAATTTAATGTGCAGCTTTTGAAAGTAAGCTTGTTCATGAACAACAACATTACAAGGTAATCTAAACTCCCTGTTGGTATGTTAAAAATGTCAATATATAATTGGTACAAATGAAATACAGTGATTGGCGTGTAACCAGAAATCCATGTACACTGTAACTACCTGAGGAGTAGTGATGGTGAAAACCAAGACGCCATGAATAAGAAAATCTTAAAGCATTGACAGTTAGCTAAATCCCTTTTATTAGTGTTATTTGCAGTAATCAAGATGATTAGTAATTAGTGCATTTGATAATATTTTACCTGTATATTAAGACGTGTTACTTTGATGGATACATATATAATAAAATGAGTGGCACCTATATATACGCTGGCAAAAACTGGAGTTGGTGTCTGACAATACCCAGAATATGTACAATAAGTATGTATCAGTTGGTAATGTGTCATTATCCACCATTAACTCTA